>PVLD010004333.1:0-51597 GCA_004027595.1 Dinomys branickii
CTGATGTGAAAATGCTGATGTCTGTTCTACACACTCACATATTTGATACTGTATTTTACTGACATCTTATTTCCCTGCTAAATGCTTGTTGTACAGGATAGTAGGAAGCTCCTGACAAAAAAGGAAGAGGAGAGAGGTGACAAGACTGCCACACAGGAAAGGAAAGCTGAGCACACGTGCTGTCAGTGTAAGCGAGACGTGCGCATGGAACATGCGGTTGTCATGTGTGAAGAAGATGGCCTTGGGTGTGGCAGTTGAAGCAAAGCTTATTTTTGTCGTAGATCCTATTGGTTCTATTTTCATTGCAGTTCATAGAGAAATTTATTTCTGGTGTTATCTTTTAGGTTTTGTAAGGGAGTATGCAGCTAATGTAAAAATGTTGATGTCTATTCTAAATGCACAACACACATTAAGAATTTAATAATTATTTGATATTTGATGTTGTTGTTAACTACACACTGTATAACATAGTAAGAACCTCCTGATAAAAGAGCAGGGCCACTGAGATGCCAGGTATGTCCTGCAAAGAGGCCAGGAAAGCCCAAGACATGTGCTGACAGTGTAAGCAACACGTGTGTGGAGCGTGCTGCTGGCATGCATGCAGACGGTCTCAGGTGTGGTGACTGAAGTAAAGGTGAATTTTTTATAGGGTGCTATTGGTATTTTCATTGCTGTTCATACGGGAAATTATTTCTCATGTTTTTTTTTAGGCTTTGTACACCAAAAACCAGTCGATGTGGAAAATTGTTTCTTTTTTATAAACAAGATATATTAAAAACTCAAGACTTTATTTTTGTGATGTCTTTTCCTGATATGTACTCATTGTTTAATATAATGAAACTGATACAACATTAATAATTCATCAACAGAAATATTCTAAAGAATAAACATGGGTCTGACACGCCCATATTTATGCACCTTGATGATAAGATTAGTCTTATGCTCCAAGGGCTATACCCGCAGAGGAGTAGGAGAGGACAGCATGTGTCCCATGCATCCTCACAGGTACCTGTCCAGCCTGCCCCAGAAGCATCCTAGTACAGGCACAGGCCTTGCTTGCAGGCGACACTGTCACTACAAGGCCTCCAGCTGCAAAATGACATGGGACCTGCTTGCAAGATGAAGCCCCATGCCATGCACCCAGCAGGTGAATGCCCCTATCTGAGGCCCTGCTTCCACGCTGCTTAGGGCCAGCTGCCTATCCCGAGATGTGCACGATGCCTGTCTAGTGCTGTGGGCAGAAAGGGGGCGGCAGGGGGGCCCCAGAGAGCAGCTAAGTGTGTGGGACCAGAAATACAGGCTGGGGCTCATGAGGGCAGAGCTGAGCTAGAGAAAGCTTGGGCCAGGGCCTGGCAACCACAGGAGGCCAGGCAGAGGCCGGACCTGTAGAGACCTGCACACCGAGGTGCCATCCGGTTTCTCTGGGGCTGTGAGTGGCCTGGCACTGGCCTCCTCCCCAGGCTTCTGCTGGTGAATCAGCCTTTAGCTATGACTAAGAGCTCTGTCTCTTGACAGGGAAGAAGAGAGGGAAGTCTTTTTATCTTTTACTCAGTAGGTCACAGAGAGCAACAAAGGCCCCTGCTATGCTCTGGAAATAGGTAAGGGCATCACACATAGCCCTGGGCCCAAAGGAGCACAGAGGGCGCCAGTGGGGAGGGAGACAGGGAGTTCCAGGGTGGCCTCTTCCAGAAAGCCAAGGTATGAAAAGTAAGGTCAAGAAGTTTGGGTAGAAGTTGAGATGGCTAGGGAACAGTTAGGAAACACAGGATAAATCAGGTTGGGGCAGAATTTGTGGCTGGTCAGACCGGGGCAGGGAGATCGGAAAAGGGACTCCTCACCCAAGAACAATGGCAGGCAGGGTGACGTGTTGTACGAAAGATTCATCCCCAAAGGTGGGCACTGCCAGGTACTAACTTCAAGAACTGTCATCTCTGCCCAGGAAGCTGCCCCAAGCAGCGCTGCCTGCATAAAACACAGGTGCACCAGGGACCCTGCCAGCTGGCAGGGGCTGCAGGAAGCACAGGGCCGCGCACCGCAAGGCACCTCACCGTTCTCGGAGGAACGTGCAGCAGGCATCTTTGATGCTTTGCAGCTGCAGGAAGCTCGCTCCCATCAGCAGTGACTGCACATTCTGCTGGTCGATGGCCAGGTTGCCGTTGTAGGCGAAGTTGATGAGCGCTTCCAGGGCACTGCAGTAAAACGAACGCTTGAGAAGCTCTGCAGAGTGAGGTGGGGTCCTCCCTGAGCCCCCAGCACAACCTGAGGAGAGGTGGGCTCGGCCTGGAACTCACCCGGCCCATGTCCTCTGAGGATCTGTCTACATGACATAACTGCCCTCCCACTCCCAAGCTGTGTTCACTACCCAAATAATTTTATGGCAGAAAATTCTGAAAAAGAAATGAACCAGCCACAAGCTCACTACTGAACATGTCGTGGGGGTCCTTTGGGGGGCTCATTTTTTGTCTCTGTTCACCTGCACGTATAAATGAGACAGGTATTATCATAAAATACTTATGAAGTTGCTACACTGGCTTCATGTTTGCTGTCCTTGGTGGCTGCTGTTGATATTTCAGCATGGAACTGCATTATAATTTATTGCCCTATTGGTCAGCATCCAGCTACGTCCATCCTGCACCATTTAATGCTTTGCGGTTACTATTGCTTTGGGGTAAATTACCATCATGAGACTACAAGTGGCTTCTAGTTCATGCTGAGACTGAAATCTGAATTCCAGCCATAAGGCTGTATGAGTCTGGCCTTCTCTACCTGTCTGACCTCATTACATCCACGCTTTCCTTTCCTTGCTCCATTCTGTACATATGTGCACCTCAGGGCCTTTGCACTGGCTGCTCCCTCTGTTTGGAGGACTTTCCTAAGAGAATGCTCACTTCCTCACGTCAACTAAGGTCTCGCCTCAAATGCCACCTCCCTGAGCACCCTGTGCACCCAGACCCCTCCTTTGCTCAGAAGCCTTCCTCTGCTCTACTATTCTCTCCCAGCTGTACCAGCCCTGTATTTGCCTCAAGCCTGCACAACTCTGATGATGGGTCAACCTCTATTAAGTGAAGCACCTGAACACATGTGGTGACCAGCACTGCTCCTTCAGACCTTGAAAGGCACACCACGGCCCCAGGTCGCACGGCCGAGCCTCTCCTTTGAGGAGCTGACCTGAGATGTCAGCCTTGTGGTGCCGCACACCTTCTCCACGTGTGGGGCTGATCCCCTCAAGCCCTGGAGGGACCACAGTCTCCCTGCTCTTTCCCTCTAAGTTTGCTGCCAGGAGGTTGAGAAGTTAGATAGCAAATGAATGGGAGCTACTGGGATATCCTCGGGCTTGACCCCTTTAATCCATCAAATAAACGTAAGTGCTGCCACATCCTAGACCTGTATTATAGACATTGACCATACACTGACTACTTAAATTGTTTTTGTTTTTGTTTTTATTTTGAGACAGGGTCTCACTCTGTAGCCCAGACTGGCCTTGAACTTGCAGCAATCCTCTTACCTCAGCTTCCATTCCTGGTAAATATTTAATATTGAGTTTATGTCGAGCAGTTTTCTTTCTCTCTCTCTCTGTTTTTTTTTTTTTTTTGCAGTACTGGGGATTGAACTCAGGACCTTGCACTTGCCAGGCAGGTGCTTATTCCATTGAGCTATATCCCCAGCCCCTAATATTAAGTTTAAATTAGATAAAATTAAATTGAAGTTTTCCAGTTCCACTAGTCACCTTTTAAGTGCCCAATAGTAGCCATCTGTGGCTGGGGGCTGCTATTCCCACAGTGCAAATGGAATATTCTGCTCATGCAGAATGGAAAGCACTATTCCAGACAAGGAATGTGAACACAGACACTGACTAGAATGATTTTGCCACTAGAACAGCTGGTTCAGAAAAGGCCAGAGAATAACATGCTACTGCCCCGCCTCAGTGTAAAAAAATACCCTGGATGCCAAGTGTGACTAAATGTGTTATTCTAATAGTAGGGTAAAAAAACTGTCAAAACTCCCTTTGTAGCCAGGCATGGCCGGGCACACCTGTAATCCCAATACTCTGGGAGGCTGAGGCAGGAGAATTACCAAGTTTGAGTCTAGCTTAGGGAATTTAGTGAGATTTTGTCTCAAAATAAAAAAATTATAAAGGCCTGGGGATATAGTTAGTATGAAAGCCCTGAGTTCAATCACTAACACTGCGAAAACAAAAATCAACTCCTCTCATTTTAACCCCTTGGGTTGCTGACTGAGGTTCTAATCCTTTTCCTAACTACCTTCTCCTTGTGTGGAGTCGTTAGGCCTTCAAGTGGCTCTGAGCTCAGCTGAAGCTGCCCGGGAAGGTGGCACGGGACACCCTCGGAATGCACGTACCTTGGGTCCATCCCCTGCATGACAATCTCGTCCTGCTTGCACTCCATCATGTCATTGGTAAACATGGCGTGGAAATACGGGATGGACGCTGCTAGGACGATCCGGTGAGCACTGAACTTGTGGTCCCCGATCTGTGGGCAAAGTGAGACAGAAAGACAGACGTTGAGGAATGTGAACATAAAGACCCTGTCTGTGCCTCCCCTCTGCCACTGCAGTGACACTATGGCCTCCCAGCGCTACACCAAAGCTCAGCCCCAACAGACCGGCTCCGGCAGCTGAATGGAATCGGTACATTTTACCGAGGGGTTAAACATGGAAGCCTGAACACCTGCCTGAGGGGCGGTTCTTACTGAGACCGCAGCCCCAGTGCAGCCCTCTCCACTCCTCCCTCCACCCACCCAAACGCTGACTCCTTCAACACTCTACCCCAAACCCGGCTGGGTTAGGAGGCAGAGGAACAGATGGACCAACTGTCCAGGATGCAGGTGCTGCTAACAGTATGTTCCATAAGAAAAGTACATATATGGTGATAGAAAGTGGCGAGAAGACATGAGGTCAGACTTGAATGGAGCGCGCCACATGTGTGTATGTGTAGTGACCAAGGACAGAGCTTGCACGTGGGCTCTGAAGTTGGGGCGGCAGGGCTGTGGCAGCCACCAGCAGCCCAGAGCTCCTCCACGGAAAGTGACCCAGGTGGGAGCGGCCAGTGCTGCAGACAGGCTGGTGCTCTGCATGCCCAAAGGAAGACGCCAGCTCTTCCTCTGGTCTGCAGCCAGCCCTTGCCCACACGCCCGAGGAAATCCAGGAAGTGCTTTCCAATTATTTTCCCAGAAGCTATTCCCTTTGACAAGCTTTGCCACTTATAGCTCCAAGCCACATAAACCTTCCACTCAGGAACCTTCTGTTCTCCACAGAGCGCAGTCTTTCCCCGCTTTCCTCGGGTTCAGGATTAGTGAGCTGACTGATGTGCATCTCTGTGCGTCACACTGACCCCAGGGGTCTAACTCAGGACCTGCTCCTACGTCTCCTTTCGCTGAACGTCATCTGTAAACAGTCCTTCCGCAGGATCGCACATGCAATCTTCCACACACCTAAGGGTCCTCATCACAGTCAAATCTTGTTAGTTCCTCTTCTCCGCTCTCTAAAGTCACTTCCATGGGGGACGCTTGACAGCATGTTGGAGGAGAGGCCCACGGGGCAGAGGTCTCTAGGCCGTCCAGCCCTCAGGGACTGCAGCCCCAGCATACACCCGCACCGCAACTGCAGGAGGGATCTCTAAGCCACTTCCGGATTTCTGACCCTCAGAAGTGGGAGGGAGCCAGGTGTGGTGATGCACAGCCATCATCCCATTCCGCAGGAAGCTGCGAGTGTAAGCCAGCCTGGACTACACAGCAGGACTCTCAACAAGGCAGAAACTGCGAGGTAATAGATACTGGCTGCTTCAAGTCACTAAGTGTGAGGTAGTTTGTTATGTAGCAGATGTGAGCTTACTAAGCGAACCCCAGTTATTGAAGACTAGGTTTTGGTTCTGACACCCTTTCATATACACACCACAGACTCCCCATCTTTCCAATATAACTAGGTCAAACTTTTCTTTTTGAGACAGGGTCTCATTCTGTAATTCAGGCTCCCCTTGAAGTCACTATGTAGCCCAGGCTGGCCTCGAACTCAAGGCAACCCTCCTGCCTCAGCCTCCCAAATACTGGGATTATAGGCGTGCGTTACCACACCCAGTACAGTTTGGGTTTTGACCAGCATTTGAGTTTTAACTTACAACCAAAGTCTTGTGTTATGACCTGAATGCCAGCCGTTTAGCTTCCAGATGGTCTCAGATGCAGATTTAACCCTTAAAGGGCTCTGGAAGGAACATGACAACATCCTTTCCTGTATAGAGTTAGCCAAGAAAGCCTGGGCCAGTCTCTCTCCACAGATACTGAGCTCTGCCTGTGTAAGAAGAGAGACTTTGAAGACCATGTGGAGGAGCCTGAGCCTTCAGTTGATGGCCTGAATTACAGCCAGCCCTGGGGAAGGAATTGAGTTTGTAAGGGCCCAGTGTATTCACTTTTTTGAGTAATTTTACTTTCCTCTCTGTAACTGACTAGTCAGGTACTGTACCAGAACTCTTTCCTGGGGTCTCCTTTTACTAATCCTATATGGGAACCCCGTTTCCTGGCTCCCATTCAGTCCTATTCTCTAGAATACGTCTTCTTGGCAGGGTGTATATTCACGTGTCCGAAACGTCTGCCCTCCAACTTTGCTGACTGTCCAGCAGGTTAAACTTATAAGTCAGCAGGAAAAAAAATGTTTTTTCTGTCAGAATTCTGAAAGCCTTTTAGCTTAAGGCTTTTGAGAAATCTAATGCCATTTTGCAAGTCAACCCTAAGATTGTTTCCTCTAAAGCATTTAGAAAATTTTCTGGAAAAAATCTTTGCATACCACTACTTTGGTAGTTTTCACCCCTCTAATGTGTCTGCTTTCCTGCACTTCTGCTAACGGAGGATGAACTTCTTGTTTCCATCTCTTTCATTGGTCTGTTACCTAGGAACTTTTTTTTTTGGTACCAGGAATCGAACTCAGGACTTCGCCCTTGCCAGGCAGGTGCTTATGCCATTGAGCTATATATCCCTGGCTACCCAGGAACTTTTTAAACCGTATCTTTCAATTTTTCTGTATTGTAGGTTTTCGGGTTTTTGTAAAAAAGAATTTTGGGGCCAGGGATGTAGCTCAGTAGTGTAGCACCTGCCTGGTAAGAGTGAGGCCCTGAGTTCTATTTCCAATACCCTCCCCAATTTTTTTGCCTTCACCTTTTAAGAATATGGGATTTTTTTTCTTTTTCCTTGATTTTACCATTTTGTCTGAGACTTTTTAAAAAATTTATTTTGTATTTTCTTTGTGTCATAGGCTTTCTTTCAATGTCTGGTGACATCTGCTTATCTATTCGTACCTTTCAAGCTGCTGGAAAGCTCTACTGCTATAGCAAACAGAAATACCAAAACGACACCCAGGATTTTGAGGCAGATTTATTTTACAGCATGGGACAGATTTGGATCATTCCCAAAATATCAGGCCCTGATCCCTGATGATCTAGGGCTTCTGTATGCTGTGCAAGCGGGAGGCACAAAGGCAAGACAGAGCAGCCTGGCAGTTCTTCTGATTAGCAGTGTGGCGAGATCCTCAGTTACAAGGCTGGATAATGATTATCAAGCTTGGTACAGTCCGGCACTCTGCACGCTCGGTTACGCTCTCATGGTTACGGAGGTCAAGAAAGTAATTACAGAGCCACGAGGCAGTTACGGAGCTAGGTTGGTTTCAAAAAGAACCGAGTTTTAAAAAGAACAATTCCTCTTGTAGAGTTTTCTCCTTTCATTACAAGACTATCCTTGTCAATTTTTGGATTCCTCACTATGGTGATCAGGCAGGAATCTGACATTTTATCGAGGATCCCTAGAAGTCATCCCTATCTGCAGGATTTGCTCTGAGGTTGCTTTTATCAGAGTGGCACCTTCCGACCTTGCACACAGGAACACCTGCTGCAGACCTTCTGCAAACTGGGCGAGAGAGTGTGGCCATTCACTACTAAAACTAGATCCAAAAGCCAGTTCCTATTGCGCCACAGTCCCCTTCTTCTACACGTGGCATGCCTGCACGTGGGGCCTGTGCTTCAATATCTAAGCCTCCAACTCCCGTCTCCTGAGACGGCAGGAGAGGGGTTGGTGCCAGGGAACTGCTTTCACGTAGACTCCCGACGAATCACCCTGATCTCACTACGCAGTACCCCCAACTCCAGAGCTACCGAGGTGTTCTGTAACACAAACCCTCTTTCTCTTTCCTTGCTCCTCTTGCAGGCGCCCTCTGTCCCTCTGACCCACCGCGCCTGGCCCTCATACCTCGGGACTCAGGATCAACTGATTCCGCTTACTGATGGCTTGCCCCTCTCTCACTATCATTTCAGGAGTGTGACAGGAGGGACTAAAGGTTAGAACCTAGGTTCAGTTTGCCGTGTTAAGTGTTGGGCTTTGTTTTTTGACCTAGAAAATAAGCAGAGGACAAAAGAACAAGCTGAATATTGACCTGGTTTTCTCCTGCAAGAACAGCTAAGTAGAACATAGGCCTGTCCTGGGACAGGTGAGCCACATTACATGTGAGTTCTGTCTTTGTAAGGGGAACTAGAAAGCGGACCTTGTCTAGAAGAGGGAGACGGAGCTGGGAAAGGGCCTGAGGCAGCGGGGAAGCAGATTTTACTTTACCATAAAGAGGAAGAGCCCACTGCCTAAGAATATTTAGGCGCATTACAGGCTGGTTCTAAAACTAAGTGGCTGCTTAAGGGACCATCTAATTTTATAACCCTATGTAGCTACACTTTGTGAAAAGCTTTTAAATTATAAAAGCTCTCATTTGCAATCTCAGTTTTGAAATGTTACCCTTTTTTGCGGGGAGGGGTTCAGTATGCAGTTCAGCTAGGCCTTGAACTCACTTTGTTGCCTACACTGGCCCGAAATGAAGCAATCCTCCTGCTTCAGCCTCCTGAATGCCAGGATTAAGGGTGTGCACCACCACACCAGTCAAAGTATTATTTTCTTACAGATAAATGTGAAAGTGAGAATTATGGTTTATGTAAGAGGGCAAGTGGGTCCCCTGGGACCCATCTAGAATTACACAGGCTCGTGCAAAGGCTACTTTCTCCATGAGTATACAGTTTTGTCTCCCCTCTTCCCCATCCCTAAGGTGGCTAGAAAATATGAACTGGGATGTCAAAATTGAGGGGAAAAAAAAGTCAGTCAGAGGGCTGGGGATATAGCTCAGTGGAATAAGCGCTTGCCTAGCAAGCGCAGGGTCCTGAGTTCGATCCCCAGTACCGCAAAAAAAAAAAAAAAAAAAAAGTCAGTCAGAAACCTAAAGCTGGCTGGCCAGAAAACTAAAGACCGTTTGCCATGCAGCTCTACCCCGAGCCACACTCTCACCTCTACAGCACTTCTGCAAAGTACTATCAATGAAATGGAATCAGACAGCAAATCGAAAGGCTTAGAAAGAGTCAGAGTTAAAGTTTAAGGCAGGCTGGAAAGAAAGAAATGCATGTACGATGTCCGGGAAGCGCTCTGAGCTGAAAGAGCTAAACCCATCTGCGCATGGAGGCTGTGAAGCTGGATCAGGATGTTGTCTCCCCATGCACAAGCCTTACCCGGTACCTGGGCCTAGGGCACTGACACAGTGCACGTGTGAGCATCATCTTCTACCTCTGAGGTGATCTGTACTAAGCAGCACCTATAATGCCAAGCAGGGGCAGGCGAGGGGCTTCTGGGTGCCTATAACACCCTTGAATTTGCTCCTAAGAGAACAGAAAAATCAATTGTAACTGGAAAGTCCAAACCACTTCCACTAAACCCACAGCAAAGATGGAGCTCTTGTGCTGCTTGGGCTCAAGAGAGGGGGTTACAAAGTGCACATGTGTTCTAACTCCACTGTATTTGGCTTTTAAAATTGTGAACAGCCAGACACAGTGGTGGATGCCTGTAATCTCAGCACTTTGGGAGGCTGAGGCAGGAGGATCAAAAGTTCAAGCCTAGCCTGGGCAACGCTTAGCAAGATCCTGTCTCAAAAATTTTTTTAAAGGTGGAGTGGGAGTGAGGGGATGTGTCTTGGTGCAACAGTCCTGGGTTCAATCCCAAGTACTGAAAGAAAAACCATGAAAATACTATTACTTTGATAAATGTTAAATATTAACGTGGCCCCCATGATTCAAGCACAGACATGGACAGGGAAGGACAGATATGAAGCTGAAGGAACAGGCAGGGCAGCTGAGAATTCTAGTGTTTGCTATAGAGCGTTAGGAAACCAGGTGGGAATACTAAGTTGGTACCCCAAGCTGGTCAGGCCACTCTGGGGGAGCGGGCAGCGTGAGCGCCTGAAGGGCAAAGCAGGAGAGAGCTCTGCCTGGAAAGGGGTGGGGACTCCAGGAGGACACTGGACTCAGACGCACTCTGACCTGGGCCTGGCTGGGTCGGGAGCGGTGGAGGAGAGGCATCACCATGACTCCTGGGACACTGGGGTCACTTGATACATGGGGGTGCCACTTACATAAAAGGAGAAGGTAGGAGTGCAAGATCAAGTGAAGTTTTGGACATGCTGACACTGAGTACCTGAGATCTATGGATCACCCACTAGAGGATACATATGCAAAGAAGAGGGGAGGTACAGGAGTGAAGAAAGGAAAAGGGAAGGAAGGGAGAGAGTCTGGAAGTAGAAAAGAGTGCAGGAGCAGTGGCAGCCACCACGCAGCAAGGTGGCATTAACCTGGAGCAGGAAGCTTCCACCAGCTGCTAGCTCAGGCAGGTCTCCTCTGTGTTTGGTTTTTGAATTTATAAAAATCAGGTCATTCCTACAGCCTTGAGCTCTCAAGACTTCTCAAGATCAAATAACAAGGAGAAGAATGACGAACATGAACATCATTTAACTGCATCACCAGGGCCACTCCAATTCCTGAAGTGCTACTAAGAAAAAGATGTCATCATGTGGAGACCAGGCTGATGTTGCTGCCATCGTGGTCTTGTTTGGAGGAGTGGATCTGTGCTCAGTTGTCCCAGCCTGACCACCAGCACCTTTGCAAACCTGACAGACAGTGGCACTTGCTCCTGGTGAACAGAGAGATAAACAACAGGACGGGCCTACTTGGGCACAGACTGAAGCTACCTAGCTTCTTCTCAGAAGGCCCTCAGAATCGCGCTGTTAGCCTCCTTACATGAAATGACATATAAAGACACGAAAGGGCTGGGGATATAGCTCAGTGGAATAAGCGCTTGCCTAGCAAGTGCAGGGTCCTGAGTTCGATCCCCAGTACCGCAAAAAAAAATAAAAATAAAAAAACAAAGACATGAAAATACTAGCACAGCAGCAGGAAATTAGCAGAGACTTGCAGGTTTTTGTAGTACCCACCTGAGACTGCCAGCCATCAGAGACTAAGGCATAAGTAACTGATGTCCTCATGAGTTCTGTCTATGAACAGAACAGTGGTCCAGAGATCAAAGCTCTGCATTTCAGGCTGCCCAATCTCACCCTGCTTCGGGCTCCAGGTTAGAACGGAAGGTTCTCAAGAGAAGCACTGTGAATATTGGTACTGTCGCCTCCTCACTCTTATCAGACGGTATCAGAAAGCACAGCACTAGGGGTCCAAGTATTTTGTTTTTGTGGTACCAGGGATTGAACTCAGGACCTTGCGCTTGCCAGTGCTTATGCCACTGAGCTATATCCCCAGCCCTTGGGTCCAAGTATTTCCAGGCCCTCCCTCTGTGCCCCTCTGAGGGGAGACAGCAGGCACAAGGGGCATGGCATATACAATGGCACTGGTTTCCAAGCCAGCTCCGTGGTTACCCTTTTTTTTTTTTTTATTTTTCTTGTTAACCTTTCTGAATCAGCTGGGCAAATCTCTTCCCTTTACACCTGAGTCTCAGTTTCTTCTTTTGTAAGATAAGGGGCTGCATCACGTTTCCCAGGAGATAGCAGCTATTCTAACAACAGTAGCCCAACACCAATTTAGAAAAGCTCCTGCTTTTCATGGTGGTGGCATCTATACACCTTTAAAAGGCAAGTGCATACATATACAGAAGACCTATCCCGTCTCCGTTCCTGGCCCCGGACCAAGAGGCACCACAAACCCTGTTCCCAATCACAGACAGGTAAGGCTCAACAAAAGCAGCAAAACAAAGCTGAGTTGGAAGGAATCTGAGATGGGCGTCCCCAAAGAAAGCAAATGATACACCCAGAATTGATTTCTCTTTGATGGAAAACATTTTAATACTATTGCTCCTTCCTGTGAGGAGATCACAATGAACATAATAAACAAGTGAGTGCTCGCTGGTGCAGACAGAATACCCCCGGGCTCTGTGGGGGTAAGTCTAAGCTTTTAGGCACAAGGGATCCTGAAAGTGCACAACAAGTGGAAATCTGTAATTTTACAAAGGCACAGTCTGAATCACAAAGGCTCTGAGGTTGGCGCACAAGTAAGTCTACAAACTGGGGAAGCGAGGAGCTGAGTGTGGTGGAGTCCCAGTTTCTGGGGGCTGGGGTGGAAGGATCACTTGAGCCCAGGAGGAGTCTGCAGCCAGCCTAAGCAAGACTGGGAGATCTCATCTCAAAAAATAAAGTAAGACAGAGGCAGTTGTGCACATCTGCAATCCCAGCACTGAGGCAGGAGGATCAGGAGCACTGCAAGTTCAAGTCCAGCCCAGGCAACTTAGTGAGACCTTGTCTCAAAGTGAAAAATAAAAAGGACTGGGGATAAGGCCAGGCATGGTGGCACATGCCTGTAATCCCAGCATTTGGGAGGCTGAGGCAGGAGAAACACAGTAAGTTTGAGGCCAGCCTGGGCTACATAGTGGACCCTGTTTTAAAAAAAAAGCAGGATGCAGGGGGAGAGATTAATTATGGCCAATAAACAAAGGAAAAGATGCTATTAGGAAAATGCAAATCAAAACCATGAGATACCACTTGACATCCACGAGGATGTCATCACCAAGGCAAAGGTGCGCATAGCAGAGCCCTTCTCCATTGCCGGTGGTAATGTACATAAAAGGGTGCGCCCCCTGCAGGAACAGTGTGGTGGTGCCTCACAAATGTTAAATACGGAAATCCAGGGCTGGCAGGGCACATGCCATCCCAGCACTCCAAGGCTGAGGCAGGATGACTGTGAGTTCAAGGCCAGCCCAAGCTACATAAATGAGACCTTGTTCGAAAAAAAAAGTGTGTGTGTGCATGGCGGGGTGGGGGCGTCCCAACAATTCCACTCCTAGGTAGACACCCAAAGAATTGAAAACAAGGACTCAGACAGATACTTATACACTAAGGATCACAGCAACAGCATTATCCACAGTAGACAAAAGTGAAAACAGCCTCTACCTTACTTTTGAAAAGGGCTGGGATGTTGCTCAATGATTGAGCATTCCTGGGTTCTGTCCCTAGTAATTAACATGCACACACACAGACACACACACACACACACTCTGATACATGTCACAACACAGATATGAATTTTAAAAACACAAGCCAGGCAAAAATGGGTAATTCTTACATGAGGGGTTTAGAATGGACAAAATTTATAGGAGTAGAAAATTTAGGTTTTAAAAAGGTAGATGGAGAATTATTGCTAATGGTTATAATTTGTGGTTCAGGTGATAAAAGTGTGTTATAACACTCTTGATGATGACACAACACTGCAAATGTGTTTAATTACACCATACACTTCAAAATGGTTACACGTGCAAAATGTGGTGGTACAAGCCTATAATCCTAATACTGTGGGAGGCTGAAGCAGGAAGATCCCAAATTCTAGCCCAGCCCAAGCAACTTAGCAAGATCCTTTCTCAAAATAGAAGATAAGGGCTAAAGCAGGAGGGCCTCAGGGACAAGGCTAGCAGGGACAATTTAGCAAGATCCTGTAGACAGACAGACAGGCAGGCAGACAGTTTGCTCAGTGTAAAATGCTGCCTTATATTGGTGGGCTCTGGGTTCAATACCCAGTCACCACCACCACCACCACAAGAAAGCTTTAAAAAAATGAGAAAACAGGGAAAAGACAGGAAGAGAGAGATATTTCATGAAGCAGGATGGATGATAAACACATAAAAAAGACATTCAGCATTCTTACCCATTAGGGAAATTTAAAATCCTAATGAGGTATCACCACATATTTAACAGAATGACCAAAATTAAGTGATGATAGTAAATGCTGGTGGGGATACAGAAGAACTGGGTCACTTGTTGTGTTAGGGTTTCCGGAAGAAACAAGGGTTTTTCACATACACATGCACGCATATATGTAAAGCAAGTGTATTTTGAGAAATTGTTCTGTGATACTGTGGGAATTATCAAATCGGAAGCCTGCAAAGCCCAGATGCCCATTACCTGATGAAAAGATAAAGAAAATGTGTTTTTCTTATATGGTGGACTACTACTCAGCCATAAAGAAGGATGACTTGAGATATTCCTAGCTAAACGGATGCACCTTGAGACCATACTCAAGTGAAATAAATTGGACACACATGTGTAAACACTGCATCGTTTCTCTGGTGTGAGAACTGAAAGTGTAACCAAGGACCAAAATGTGTAACAGATATTGTGAAATAGGAAGAAATTGTTGAAATGGGAAGGGGAATCAGGAAGTAGGAAGGGGGAAAGGAAGGAAAGTGAAAGAAAAAAATGAATGAAAAAAGGAAAAATGGAAACAAAGGTTTTCAAAATAAGGGGGAACAAGGGGTTGAAGGGAGGGGAGGGGAGGGGACTGGGGAAAAAAAGAATCCAGGGGTATATCATATACAGGTACCGATTCCCTATGATGAATGAGATCATTATGTGTACCTATAATGTGTACGTATGTACCTGTTATATGTACCAATAAACTTAATTAACTTAAAAAAACCTGTGGGGTAGGCTGGCAGGCTGGAAATTTAATGCAGCAGTCACTGGTTTGAAGTATGGCCAGCAGGCCAGAAATTTGGGCAGGGTGTCTCTCTTGCAGTTTTGCAGGGTGGGGTACTTTGGACCAAACCCAGGGCCTTGAGCATGCTAAGCAGGCAATGCACCCCTCACTACCTCCCAGTAATCTCTTGGAATCTTGAGGCAGAACTGCTTCTGTGGGAAAGCCCAGAGTCTTGTTTGTTTTTGTTCTGCGGTGGTGAGAATGAAACCCTGGGCCTTATGCAAGGCAGGCAAGTGCTCCACCATTGAGCCACATCCTCTGCCCAAAAGAGAGCTCAGGTTTTGCTCTTAAGATCACTAATTGGCCAGGGATATAGCTCAGCGGCACAAGCACCTGCCTGGCAAGAGCAAGGTCCTGAGTTCGATTCCTGGTACCAAAAAGATAAAAAAATTACTAATTGAAAGAGGCCCACTCACATTATGGAGGGTAGTAAGCTCTATTTAAAGTCTACTAATGAAAACGCTAATCACATCTAAAAATATCTTCATGGCAATACCCAGATGGGTTCTGACCAAACTGGGCGCACACATAAAATTAATGACCACTCTTGTGCAGGCCAATGGGAATGTGGGTGCAGTCAATCTGGAAAATCGCTTGGTAACTGCTTCTAAAACCGAAGACGCACTTCCCATGTCACATGGGAACAATACACTGGACTTTTATTCCAGAGGGGAAAAAAACACCTAAGCTTCTGCAAAACCAGTATATTTCGGTAAAAATGAGAATGCCCTTCAGTGGGTAAATGATTAGACAAACTGTGCATAACCACACCATGGAATGTCCCTCCAAGATATAAAAGAAAAAGCCATCAATGTGCACAGCGGCCGGGAGGGACCTCAGGGGCACTGTGTTGAGTGAGTCGATCACATGGTGTCCTACACTCTGTGGTACCATTTGGACAGCACTCTAATATGAACGCCAGGGACAGGCTGGCAGACCCCCTGACCAGGGATGGTGGGAGGGGAGGGGAGGGGTGTGACTGTAAGGGGGACACATGGGACAGCTTGGTGGCTAGGCAGTAGCTGTGACATGTGGGGGTCACTGTAACCTTAACAAACCCAGTGGTGGGGACCTGGGATGGGGATTTTCCCATCCTTCCTGAAATAGGAGTTCCACCCTGGAAGCATTTCGTGCTTCCTGGAACAGTTTGGCATTAATACCCACTTTTTACTGAACGAATGAAATCTCTGACAGCGTCAACATATAACAGAGCTGAGTCACATCAGGCCCCTCACTTTGGGCTCCTTACTTCTTACAAGTCAGACCTCTCCCCAGGTTCACCTCTCCTCCATGCTGCTTTTCCTACGCTGCTGGCAACTCCCCCAGTTGCCCTGATCCCCTGCTGGGGTTCTTACTCCTTATTATCTTTTCCTTTTGTGGTGCTGGGGATTGAACCCAGGGCCTTGTGCAGGCAAGGCAAGAGCTCTATCACTTAGCCACATCTCCTGCCCCTATCTCTAATTTTTCTGTACAGTGCATTATTCCTTATCTTCAAGGTGCACTCAAATGCTCCCTCCTCCGCTGGGCCTCCTCAGCTTCCGGGCAGCCAACTCTGCCCATGAGGTACTGGTATAAAATCCCCACTATGGCGCACATTATACTGTCTCTAAAAAATGTCCCCCACCCAGGCTGAATATTTTCCCACAGAAAGGAAGGTTGTGTCCTAGCCCTTAAAACAATGTCTCAGGCACAAGTGAGCTTCAAGGATCCTCATGTCTGTTTCACCTGAAAGGTCCTGCATCTGAGATACAAACAAGGAGCAAAACATCCAGTGTGCATCACCCCCTCTTCGCAGCGGACCTTCTGGCTCAGGACTGGTGGAGCAGGTCTGGTCAAGTGGAGTTTGAAGGTGCCAAAGCATCAGAGTGTTACTCTCGAACCTCACCTAAAAACTCAGCTGGCTGGAGTAGAGGGCTCAGGAAGGGATGGTCAGGCTTAGGGACAACTTACGGAGGCCTTGCTTCTGGGCTAATGGTGCGTTCCAGCCTGAGGAACTAAACAAGCCACACCAGGTACCTCTTTCAGATAGGTTTCCTAACAACACAGCACTTAAAGAAGTGGCAGGCGTGTCCTTAAATGCTGATGGCCTCCCCACAGCCCAGGCTGTTGGCAGAGGGACACTTGCCCACCATCCCTAAGAAGAAACGATCGGGCCTCACACAAGCACAGGGCTTGGAATGCATCGTGAGGATAATGAACAGGTCTGAGCCCTCTGTCTGTCTCTGCTTTGGGGGGCCCCACTGAGCAACGACCCAGGAAGGAGGTGAGAGAGGAAGTGGCTGACTAGGGGACACTAAAAAAAGACCTGGTGCTACAGTCCCACATAAAGAGCTGGCTGACACCTCCAAGCCTGCGATCACCCCCTCCAAGTCCTCCATATCCAGCAAGGCAGGATGGGAGGAAAAGGAGGGTGTCTTGGTTACTTTTTTCTTATTGCTGAGACAAAATACCCAACACCCAAAATGAAGGAAGGAAAGGTTTATTTAGCTTACAGTTTCTGGAGATTTCAGTCCATACTTAGCTCGCTGTGAGGCATAGTGGCACATGGCAGAGGGCTACAGTTCATGGCGGTGGTACACAGCAAAGCAACAAGCACAAGAAGGGAGGAATGGCAGCAGGAATGGCGACCAGCTGCCTCTTTCTGTCCCTTACATATACAAACTATCTGTCCTAGGGCATGTATAGCTCTCACATTCATAATCCCAGCAAACTATCTGCCCTAGGGCAGGTATAGCTCTCACGCCCATAATCCCAGCATTGGATCATGGATCAGTCATACCCATAACTGCATGAGGATTTGGGGGGACATGCAGACACAAACCATAACAGAGGGAGACCGGAAGGCAGAGTCCTGAGTGGCTGTACCAACCGCAAGTGATACGAAGATGGTTTTTACCAGTCCAGCTGCTTTCCCCAGAGAATCAAAGCCACAGTCTGCGCCCAACCCACCTCTTCAGTGCCACTCTGCACCTTGTTTCTCACTTGAGGAACTACCATGTGTGCACTGTCATGGCTGCACCTCGCACAGACTGTCTCCCAGCCTGAACACCTCCTCCCATCACATCCGTCTACCCCTCCAATACCTAGTCAACGTGCAAGGTATGATCAAACACCATCCTTTTCATGAAACAGTTGCTCTCCCCCTGAACCAGAAAGAACTGAATGCATACGCACTCATCTCCCTGACTTGTTCCACAGTTCACTGAGGAGCATTTCCCTCCCCACAAACCTATGAACACTAAAGCAGAGGCTGAGTCCTGGTGCCTCGAGTGCTCAGCAAAGCACTGTGCATGGCGGGATGTACTTTTCCAGGATGCTGACTAAGGAGACACAACGCCAGGCACCCTTCAGGGTTAACTCAGGACTCTGGTGAAGAAAAGCACAGGGCTGGGGATATAGCTCAGTGGAATAAGCGCTTGCCTAGCAAGCTCAGGGTCCTGAGTTCGATCCCCAGTACCGCAAAAAAAAAAAGAAAAAAAAGAGAAGAAAAGCACATGCACACCACGCTCACTACAAGCAGGGCAGGAGGAGTAAGGCGTTAAGCTCATGTTTCAGTGTACAGAGGCTGGAAGTCACTGGGTCCAAGGTGGAGCCTGAAATTTTGCTATTTCCCATGTGCTCCGGGCAAGGCCTGTGTTACTGGACAGCACACTGAGGAGTGAGGGGCTGGGCAGCGTGGAAGAGGAGGTGGTCAGCTACCCCTGAGGAGATGGGGACACTCATCCTCAGAGATGGGACTTCTCACAGCCCCTCAATGTGATGGGATGGGGAAGAAGATGGCTTCAGTCTCTGCCAAACAGATGTGGAGGCTGCTGGGAACAAGTTGTCCAACTGATAAATACACACAAACACTAAGGGGTTTAGAACAGAGGAGGCCGTGTTGGGTCACTTTTCACCCTTGAGAAAACTCTGATGGAGCCCTGAAATACGAACAGGACTGGGCCTGGGAGATGTAGCGCAAAGGTCCGAAAGAGCCAGCAGGATAATCTAGGAGGCCCTGGGCACCCAGGGGAGGAGGCTGACAGGGCGCAGCTGGCAGTCCGAGAAAAGCCTGACGGGAGTAGCTGTCAGCACCAGAAACCCTTAAGCCTCTCCCTCTTGCGTCTGAGACAGCAGGGACAGGGAGGGATTTCTCTGTGTGGCTTAGAATAATCGCAGATTCAGTTAAATCAGCAGTCCTTCCCTAAATCCGTGGAAAACTAGGCACCACCTGTTGCTCCCACCACCGCCAGACATCAGGATGACTTAAAAGGGCCAAGGCGAGCCACCCATGCCCACTGCACAACACGGTGCCTTCTACACCAGCACAGTGCAGCGGCTCTGCTGGCGTCCGGCTCCCCTGACAGCTGTGGCCTCCGGGTTTCATGTGGGCAATGTCTGAGTGTTCCCAGGAATCCAAAGGAATCAGTCAGACTGAGGGGGACTATGGGAATTGGAGAAAAACTTAGGAAACAAGTATTTTCTGCAGTGGAGAGGAGGCAACTTCTTTCTCTGAGGGAATGAACAAAGTGAGAGTTCTGTGCCGTCCTCCTCCAAGAAAAGAACCAGCCAGAAACAGCCTCTCTTGCTCTGGCTCCCGGAACAGCACAGATGAAATCCTGTGCGCCCCTTGTGAACGGCGGGATACGCAGACCGCTTTCTATCCCTGTCCCAATTCTTCACTCACAGATAACCAAGTGGATGATTACAGCCTGGCCTCATTCGCCCATAAAGGCTGCAGCCATTCACAAAGCTGTTTGTTTTGGTGCTGGAGCCAAACCCAGAGCCTCACGTGTGCCATGAACACACACTTCTGAGCTCTACCCAGGCCACTCACTGTGTGAAGTGACCATGCTGTGCCACGAGGGGAGCGAAGCTGGGCCTGGGGGGGGTGCCTCTGACCTCACGTCCTGTCATTTTTCTCTTTGGCTGTTCCGTTTTAACCAGGCTGAAACGCCAAGTACGCTCCTGCCTCTGAGCCCTGTGGTTCTACGCCCTCTAAACAGAGTATTTTCCCCCCGGCTGTCCCGTGGGTCACGCCCTCCCTCCGTCACTCACTCACGGCTCTGCTCCAGCCCTCTAACAAAAACCGCACTCTCAGGCCCGTTACCTTGTTTCACTTCTCTTCATAGCGCTTGTAATAGCGCTAGATACACATGGGGCTTCTGCTTTCTTTTTTTCCCAGTGCTGGGGATCAAGCCCAGGATCCTTCTCTAAGGATCTACAAGAATTTTCTCAACACACTAATAAAGTTAAAGAAATACTGGAGCCAGGTGTGATGGCGTGTGTCTACAATGCCATCACTCTGGAGGCCGAGGCAGGAGGATCACAAGTTTGAGCCCAGCCTGGGCCAGTTGGTAAGACCCACCCCCTCATCTCGAAAAAAAGGTGCAGGGATGTAGTTCAGTGTGAAAGCTCTGGGTTCAATCCCTAGTCTTGGAGACGGGGTAAATACTAGGTTGGGTTAAAAATGAAGAGGATCTCAACAAGGACAGTGGTTTACTAAATACCTATTAGTATCTTTCTACTGCATGAGCAAGTGAGAAATCTTACTTCATTCATTCCATCACAGACACCTGTGTAAATAGTTCAGTCCCAGCCCTGCTCTTAGAGTCACAAAACTATAAATAGTTATGCAATTATTACTGTTATTAGTGCCACAAAAAACATAAAAGGGGGAAGATGAGCCAAAGCCAACCCCAGAATTTTAACTGTGGTATTCAGATGGATGGACCCTTACAGAAAGGAAATACAGGAGACGGCTTGGAAAGCCACGAAGAGTCACTTCAGACCTCATGAGTATGAGGAACCACAGCACAAAGAGCAATGAAGGCCTCTTAATCTGAGCACAAAGGGGAGAAATACGGGGTTGGAAGCTATTTGTACTTTGAGACTGTGTCAATACACCTTTACTTGGAAGCTGCTAGCACAGCAGGTTTTGCAGGTCATCAGGACAGCTCTGTCAAGCTGACATGACATTTAAATTTCCTAATCACTCAAAAAATATGCGCAGAGCAATGTGTACATCACTTAAATATATCATCTTAGAAATCAATTTCTTGCTAGGGATATAGCACAGAGGCACAGCACCTGCCTGGCAAGTGCAAGGTCCTGAGTTCAATCAGGTACCACACCCCCCCAAAAAAAGTAACCAATTTCTTAAGTGACAGTTTGAAGTGCAACTACTGCGCCAAACTAATACAATTTGGTAGGGTTTTTTTGTTTTTTGTTTTTTTGCAACAGGGCTTTGCTATGATGCTGGCCTTGAAGTCATTATGTAGCCCATATAGGCATCAAACTTGCAGTGATCCTCCTGCCTCAGCCTCCTGAGTACTGCGATTACAGGCATGGGCCACCATGCCCAGCTTACAATTTGGTTCATAGTGGCTGAGGCAGCATATAACCAAAAAAAAAGTAAGTATGCTTAGCCCTTAGTACCAAATGTTTCTCACCAATCAGTTTGGATCCAGAGAGGAACTCTGGTTTCAATGTCACAGAGCACTATAGCAATCCCACTTGTCCATTCGGTAGCAGGTCTTTCTGAGGTTATTATCCTTTTTTTCATTGAGACAAAATATAAATAACAGAAAATTTACCACTTTAACCATGTCTGAGTATACCATTCTGTGGCATTAAGCACATTCACATTGTTCAGTAAGTACCGCTCCATCCATCGCTAGAACATTTTCATCTTCACAAACCAAAACTCCTGACCCATTAAATAACTTCCCACTCCTGCTTATCCCCAGCCCGACAACCACCATGCTATTTCCTGTCTCTGTGAATTGGATATGGTAGTTTCCTTATAAAAGTGGAGTCGCACAACATTTGTGCTTTTGGGAAAAGTTTATTTCATTTAATAGTGTCTTTTGTTTTGTTCTGAGACAGGATCTAACTGTGTAGTTCCAGCTGGTCTTGGGCTCACTATGTCCAGCCATGAACTTAAAGCAATCCTTCTGCTTCAGTTTCCCAAGTGCCAGGATTACAGGTGTGTACTGAGACACCCAGTTTTAACTTAGTGTCTTCAAGGCCTGTCTATGTTGTAGCATGTACTGGAATCCTTCATTTTGAAGGTTAAATAATATCCCAGGGTGTGTGTGTGTGTGTGTGTGTGTGTGTGTGTGTGTGTGTACTATTTTTGTTTATCCATCGATGGGCCCCTGGATTGCACCTGCCTTTTGGGCTACTGGGAACAATGTAGCTATGATCACTGGTGCACACATACCTCTTTCTGAGTTTATTTTTAAAAAGCATTTCTGTATTCTCACTGGAAATTCAGCACACTCTGCCCACACATATCACTTCACTTGGGTCAAATGTGAGCTATTGATCCTCTACTTTGCCTGCCAAAGCCCTGACTCTGCCCCTTGCCATCAGGCCTCAACATGGACAGTCTGTCTGTTCCACTGAACACAGGAGCCACATGGTCTGCGCTCTGGCCTGCCACTCTGCAAGCCGCTGATCATCCTCAGCCTCTACCGAGGCAGAAAGGGAGCGAGGTACCTCTGGTTAATGCTTTGGAGATATTCTGCTCCAGGCTGCAGCAGAACTACATAACTTTAAAGATGAGATGCAAGATTGTACAATACCTTCTCCTGTGTGGGTAATTCACTCACCAGAGTATACTCATGATCACCTGCAGCAGCCCAGGAACACAGTCCACCTCTGGGTCATCTGTACTTTTGTGTGTGTGTGCGGGGGTGGTACTGAGGATCAAACCCAGCGCCTGGGACATGTTTGGCTAGTCTCTGCACTGACCTACACTAGCCTCGCCCTTCATCTGTACCCTTCATCCGGAGATGCTTCCAAGGGCTAGATACTGTGAAGAGCAGTCAGGCAACTGTTACTGTAACCTGCTCCAAAGGCCTGCACCTCATGAAGGCCATAGCAAAACACAACAGGGCCTGGCATGGTGGTGCACATCTATCTTCCCAGTACCTGGGAGGCCGAGACAGGAGGACAGCCATGAGTTGAACAGCAGCCTGGACTTCACAGTGGGACTCTGCCTCAAAAAAATCAATACATATAAAACAGGTTAGTGAACTACAGCCAAGTGAGTTGGTTCACATTTGGTTTCATAGTTTTATTGGAACACAGCCACACCCACATACTGTGTACAAGACTACATCAAAGCTGAGTAGTTGCAATGCCCCACAAATCCTAAGATACAACCTTGGCCAACTTCTAGTTCATACCACACACTCTGGTTCACTCCTCGTGTCCCCAGTGCAGTCGCCTTGTCACGACATCCTTCCTAGGGTCTCCCCAAGCTAACCATGGGGAAGTGGCCAGCTCCCCAACAGGGGCAACAGAACTCAGTGCTTGGAAGTAGGAAGACAGATGCCAGGCCTGCAGTTTAGGAAATGCAGGGGACACCTTTAGGGAAAGTGTGCTTTCCATCCTCAAGTGGGGCCAAGGGGCAGACACAGAGTCTCCCGGAGGAAGCAGTAAAGGAGCTGTCTGCAGGAAGAAGCAGCTGTGAACGAACAAAGGCCTTGGGCCCTTCCACCCACCCAGCCAAACCGCAGACCCTGCCCTGAGGGCCAGTGAGCACTGCTCTGCTGACAGCTGGTTTTCCAGACAACATCTCACTCCTTTCCCACCGGAATCAGGCTGTACCGCCTTATTTCTGTCTAGTCTAAGAGCATTACCCACGGCCTAGCCTGAACAAGAGATCAAAAGTGAATTTTTGGATGAATACAGAATGCACACTTGGCTTCAAGGAACATATTCTTCCTCAGCCCTAACTGCTCATTAGAAAGACAGGCTGAAGATGAACACAACTACTTGAAAAGAGCAGAAAACTCTGGGAATGAACAACTGAATGCTATTCAGAAGCACACATTCTCCAAGACAGTATTTTAAAATCAAAAGGTGTAAAAAAAAATCCTGTCTGAGCCAGGTGTGATGGTGCACACCTCTAATTCCAGCTACAGTACTCGGGGAGGCCAAGGTGGGAGGACTGAGTTTGGCCTGCCTGGTTAAGACTGAGCCGCCATCCAAAAACAGCAACGAAAAAGGCCAGATGTGCAGGTGGTACACACCTGTAATCCCAGCACTCAGAGGAGGCTGAGGCAGGAGGACCAACAGAAGTTCCAAGCCAGCCTGGGCTACAAGTAAGTAGTGAGGTCAAGGCCAGCCTGAACTACATGGCAAGACCTTTTCTCAAAATAAAATAAATAAATAAATAAATAAGTAAAATAAAAAAGCATACATTTTCTTCTCTACTGAAACAGAATAGAGTTGCCCTGGGACATATACATCACTGCCAGCTGTGCTCAAAGATGAAACGGAAGATGCTCCGACCCCTGCTCTGCCCTGCTCCAGCAGCAGCGGGGTGAGTAATCAGACTGAGGATGTAAAAGCATCACCTCCACCAATACCAAAGCAGCTGTGTTGGATCTCAGCTAATGCAGCTTTGTAGCTTGGGCAAATCCCTTAATAGTTCAGAGCCTTAGGGCTGGTTTGTTTGTTTTTAATGTGCAAAGTGGATGGCTTTGTTCTGGACCTCCACAGGCTCCTCTGAATATGACTGTGCTAGCGCTGTAATTATCCCTGCATCGTTCACTGCCTACGCCTGGCGCTGGAATGTGGCAGCAGTCCTCACTTGGCCTCCTTGCACACTTTTCCACCTCCTTTCATCGCAAAGCTTGTGGCCACAGCAAACCGGGTGAGTTTCCAGACTCAAAAACCAGCTTCAGTGAAAATTCTGTACCTGGATTTAGTGGATCAAAAGGAAATAATTCTAATACTGTACCTTTCATCCTTGGAAAAGACATTTCCTTTCTCAGGCAATATTCTCAGGCTTGGTCTCAAGACCTCAGTGAGAAGACTGATGGCAACAGATCTTTCAGGAACCATTTATGAGTGGTTGCAAAACAAAAAATATGTACAGATACACACACTACACACACACACACACACACACACACATCCTTCTCTCATCTACGCTTATAGGTCTGTGAATAACATGCAGGTTTGGAGATTCCCACCCCCCAAAAAATATGTACAGATACACACACTACACACACACACACACACACAGACACACACACACCCTTCTCTCATCTACGCTTATAGGTCTGTGAATAACATGCAGGTTTGGAGATTCCCACCCCTCTACACCTGTTCTGCTCTCACAAATACAGAAAAAGGAAGGGAGTATCTCAGTGTAGGGCAAAACAAAAGAACAAATCTGGTGGCTACTGATCTCATGAGTATGAAGAACACTTGCTGACTTAGGGATTCTGCCCACCTGGCTGGACCCGACACACATGATGGATGCTGCTTGGTTAGTCCAGAAAAAAGAGATGAAACAGGAGAGGGGAGGAAGCCTCTGCGGATACCAACCTCTCCACCTCACCAGGCCTTAGGCCATGGGGTGCTTACTGTCCTAATTGCGAAGGTGAGGGACCAGGGGAGTTTTTCTAGTAAGAGGTTCAAGCAACCATTGAATGTGACTTTTAAAAAAAGCCGACTGCTCTTTTCTGTCATGCCTCTACCTAACTATCCAACAGGCTCCCAAGAAATTGATTTTCAAATACTTCCAAAAAGGAAGTTAAGTCTAGGTTCAAGTATTGGCAGGGAGTTTTGGGAACATGGTATGGCGATGAAAGCTTACTTTCATGCTCTTCTTAAACAATCTTGGGTAAACAGACAAGGTGACATGTTGCTACGTAAAGATGGTGTAAGTAAAGATGACCCAAGGCAGATTAACCCAATTTCACACGGTAGTGGCTAGAATTAATTCAGTCACTCTTGGCGGCAGGAAAGGCAATAGCACAGCACGAAGAACACTGGGCCCTCAGTCCTGAAGCCAGCAGTCTAATCCTATTCTGCTTAATTCAGTCTGTAACCTTGAACAAGTCCCTTTTCCTCCTGGGGTTGGGTCCTAATCTGTAAAACATAAGGCACGGAAGCAGAGCAGTGATCTGCAAATTTTTTTTAAGGCAATGCACATTTTGTTCAGGTAAAATCATCCAAAATTCATCAGGCACCAAAATAAATTCAAAACAGCTGCCTGAAAATATACATTATCTCCACTCCCTCTAGAAATTTTATTGAATTATTAACAAAGCTGGGTAGTGCATACCTGCAGTCCCAGCTACTCAGGAAAGTAAGGGAGGAAAAAAAAAAAAAGAAAAAAAGGAAAGTAAGGGAGGAGATCACTTGAGCAGAGGTATTCAAGACCAGCCTGGCAATATAGCAAGACTCTTTTTTTTTTTTTTTTTTGAGATAAACGTTTCACTATACAGTTCAGGCTGGCCTTGAACTCACCATGTAGCCCAGCCTGGCCTCAAACTCATGGTGATTATTCTGCCTCAGTCTCCTGAATGCTGAGATTATAGGCATATGCTACCATTCCTGCCTATGACCCTGACTCTTTTTTTTTTTTTTTTTTGACCCTGACTCTTAAAAAGCATGTATTAGGGTATAGTGGTGCATGCCCTTAGTCCTACCACTCAGGAGGCTAAGGCAGGAGGATTGCCATGAGCTGGAGGCCAGCCTGGGTTACATAGTGAGTTCAAGGCCAACCTGAACTATATACCAAAACAATGTCTCTTAAAAAGCATGTATTAATAATAATAATAATAATAAAAGTAAATACCTACTACTTACTGAGTCTTTACTACATGACTAGAGTATATTAACTAATAAAATCTTCAAAATGGAAGTAGATGATGATCTCCATCTTACATGAAGAAATTGAATCATCAATGTGTACCTGCCTTTTTGCTCTTGTTGCTTTGCTATCTTCTGCAGCCATGAATGGTTACCCCTGTACCACGTGCCACCCTGCCTTGCAGCTAGCTGATATGGACTGAAACCTCTACAAACTATGAGCTAAATAAAACTTTCCTTCCTTTAAAAAAAAAAAATACACAACTGGTTCAATGCCTCTAACATTCAACCTCTGGAAGCACCTCTGCGGGTGTGTCAAGAGGAAGGGCCCAAACAGGCAGTACCGGTCCCCTTCTCCAGGCAAGCAGCTACTCTGTCACAGCCCTAGCAGGAGACTGGAGGTTCACTCTGCACAAGGTAACTCGAGACTCCAGATTAGGGAACCCATAGAGATAAGGAAGAGCCCCATCCAGGGGGCTGAAGTGCAAACCTGCATAGGAGACAGAGCCCCCACTCCCCCTCTGAGCCCAGTGGTTAACAGCCAGACCTGTTCCACGCAGCAGGAGGATGCTTAGAGGGAGACTGAGGGATGCTGAACTCATCCCAACAAAGAGGACATCATCCTGCAGCTGTGGCTCTTGGAACGTGGTCCCAGAAGAGGTGGAGCATCCCCAGGGACCCTGACAGAAATGTACATTCTCAGGCCCATGTCAGCCCCATGAGTCAGGACTTCCGGGGCAAACTCCAACAACCAGACTTTGAACAAGGCCAATGTGATTTTAAGCCAGCTGAAGTTTGGGAACTCTTGCCCTTCAGGGAGGCCCACTACTGGATAAATCATCACACGCCATGAAGCTTCCAAGCAGCTTTTCAGTGCCCATTGATCTGAAACACTGTCTCAAACCAGAAATTTGAGGAAAGCCTCTGTTATGAAATAGAAAAAGAAAATAGAATAAAACCACAGATTTCTTAGAATAGCACAGAGCATAGCGAAATGCAGCAGACCGTCTTGTTTGGCTTTTCCCTGTTCCCCGCTCTCCTGAGCTACTCCTTGGCCTCTACAGAACAGTTTGAGAATACAGAATAAACGCCTATCTCTTTACATTGGTCCCTGTCCCTACCCTTGACTCTAACAGAATAATTGCAACTGACACCCTCAGCAGGAATCCTGTCTGAACAACTTACATGAAATCAACAGAAAGGTTTTTAATGGAAAGATCATTCAAGCATATTCCTGCTACAGATTTCCTATGTTTGGTGTTTGCATTAAACATTCTACCTTATGCAGACGTTATCTGTAACCATCCCGCCTGCCACTCTCTTTCTCTGTCTCTGGAGTCTTCCTAAGCCCACCCTTACAAACTAAATCTTAACCAAAATTTCTTCCTTACTACTACTTTCCAGCCTTCTCAACTCACACCAAACATCACTGCCACAACTCGGCTGTTCTGCTTGCAAATCTCCAGTAGCCTTGGCATCTTCCACCAGGTAACCCCTGTGGACAAAAATCTCTCCTTTATTTTTACTTCCTTGTCTCCTTTAACCCAGCTTATTTTTCTCTTGATTCTCTTGATTTCCCCCTTGCCACCTGCGAAGATCTTGCCCCTCTTCTCAGTTTATTCCTCTCCTGAAAAGGTATTTCCTTCAGGAGGCATTTCCAAGGGATGAAACATTTATGCCAGGTATAAAGCAGAGAATACACAAGTTTTCTCATTTAATTCTCACACGAACAAGCCATCCCTATTTTCACATTTAGAAAACTGAGGCTTAGAGAGATAAAGTGACTCGTCCAAGGTTACAAGGAGGATTTTAATCCAAATCCTTGTATCTTCAAAGCCAAACTTAAGCATTCTACTCTACTGTACCCAGTAGTCTGACTCAAGTACATGCAAGAAGTGGTTTCCAGAACCATGCAGAAAATATGAGCAAAAAGACCCCTCTGAATAGTTCTAGTTTTGGTGGTTTAGGTCTTTTTTTTTTTTTTCTTTTTTTTGGTACTGGGAATCAAACTCAGGACCTTGTGCTTGCCAGGCAGGTGCTTATGCCACTGAGCTATATCGCTGGCCCTCTCTCTCTTTTTTCTTTAAAGCCTCTTCAGAGGCTTTAAATTCTTCATTGTGTCTAAAATAGAATGGTACAAACATCTCAAATAATACATAACCTATATGTAAAATAAAGAATATCTCTGATATTTTCCCCTTATGTGGTGCACACCAGTGTATGCAAGAGTGAATATCATATCATTGACGGGCCAACTGAGGAAGTAGTTTGGGCAGGGATCTCGTTGGCCAAGCATTAACCTTCAGGGGCCAGGTCAATGTCCATTTTAGTCAGAATACAGTATTAAGAGGGTTTCTATGAAGCTTGAATTTGCCTATTTTATTTTGCATTCCTGGTCATTTCATCCACAGCCTAACTTCTCAGTCATGGTTCTTTGCCTCTAAAGTAGCACTATGAAGGTACAAGGACTGCCTACCCAAGACAAAATTTTCACCAGAAAAAAAGCATACTAGAAGAAAAAGTATGCTTGATTTGATAAGTAGTTAGTACATTTTAAGAAAGTTTACCAGAAATACTTCCAAAAACAACAGGCTTTACAACGTCCTGCATATAGGAGCAAACATCCACTTAGGCCACTAGTCAAATTCTGCTTAGTAATTTGCTTCTCACATACCTTTTCTTCCCAGGATGTCAGTAAGCATCTGATTTCTTCTTTACTTAATGATCTGTTGTTAGCCTACTTTTAAGTTAACTGCTTTCCTGAATCCCATGATTTCTATCATTTCAACATCACATTATTGTGTCCTTACACAAGCAATCTCTCAGTTAAGAAAAATAAAACATCAGTTGCAGGGCTTACAAAGTGAAAAAGGAGATTCTTTCCCAAATCCTTTTTGGCTTAAAAAAGTAAATGTGTAAGACCAAGCGCAGGCACTTTGCAAAAAAAACAAAAAATGAAGCCAAACCACAGAGTGACTCCGTAGGTACAGAAGGTACCTGATTCGTGGGGGATCTCATCTTGTTACCTTTCAGCAGGAGCGCTGGTTTTGGCACTACTTCCTTTTCTCTCAGCCCACCCAGAGATCCCGAGGGGAAAGTGCTTGTACAATTCGAGGCTGAAGAGACCTGTGAAATTACAGGCATTGAACAGAGCAGTTACTTTTAAAACCACATTCTCACTGCAACTGTAGGCAGCCGTCTAGGTTGCCTTGTACCTAGGCCTGTGTTAGACTGCTGGGAGAACAGCAACAAGCACCGGCTGACATCCTGGGCCTCGTTCATACTACTTTTATGTTAACTATTCCAGGACGTCAGCTCAGTTGAAAAAGTAAACAACAAAACACGTTCTCCAGGATCATACCAAACACAGGTCTCTTCTTGCTCCTGGTTTAAGTAGTCCTGTTAGGAAATCACTTCAGGCTTTAGATGATGCATCTTTAGTGAGTAAGCCCTGGTGAAGTGGTCATACTGAATATAATTCCTGAGTGGTAAGCACATGCTGTTTTAGGTTCTGAATTCGGGTGAACCACACCCCATGGTTGGGCACTAAAAAGGTCCATCTGGACCGTTTGGACTTGGTCATTCTGTACTGCTGGTACAAGGAGCAATGTACAATTGGTAAGGCATAATGCACATTTTCCAGTCGATCACCACCATCTACATGAGTATTAGCGCTAGAGGTGCTTTGAAGTATAGGTAACCGCTCAGTAACACCTTCATCTGCTGAGCCTATGCAGAAGACTGTGGACTAACGAAAAGGTCCTCTTGGACTTGCTCACTTCCTGGTACTCTCTGTTGATCACTTAGCGAACTCTGAGATGCACTGACAGTTCGGGACACTTTCTCGTGGGCCTCTTCATCACTTAACCTTTCTGCTTTGACTTGAACGTCATCTTCAGCGCACAGGTGCCAAGCAGCTTTTCTGGTCTCACAGGTCATACAATCAGTTCTGCTCGCCTCAGATGGGCCAGGTAGTCTGGGTGTTCTCTGACTGTTTAGCTTTCTCAGGCTGAACTCTTTGATCAGTTCCAGAAGGAAAAGTCCAAGGAAAAGCTAAAGAAGAGTCCACTGGTTGATTTCAATTTTCTGTGTAGGAAGCTGAAGAACTCAATACCTGGGGAGAACTTGTTTGCATGCTACCCTTTACAGGATTCTCAGGAGACAGAGCAATGCAGCTTTTACCATTTCTTTGGGATTCTCAGCAGAGGAACGTTCTTTTCCCCCATACTGCACTCTGAAGATACTGAAGAAATGTTTCCCTCTCGAGAAGTAAAATTGCAGTTAGAATTTTCTTTTTGTCCAGCATCTACACTTCTTTTCTGGTTGGCTACTGGGTGTATTCCACAAAATACTTGGTTTCACAAGCTCTGCACAGCGCTAGTAACACTAAACATCTGCATATAGCTGGCTGCAGCTAGAACATCAATATTTTCTGTGTTAACTGACAGGGTGCTCATGTAAGCATATTCTAAAAGGAGTATAAACCCACTTACTGTCACATGATGCAGATCAACATGCTCTTGTTCCCACCCTGTTTGGCCTACAAGCTAAAGAAATCACTGCAAGCTGCTAGTACTACCTATGTGCCGGGAAGATTTTATCCTGGACAAAATAGTGACATCACAAAACTGTCCATCACCTCATAGCATATTTAGTTTTCCAATCATTTCCTAACTGAAGAGCTATGAGGGAATGTTTTCACATCCGTCTTTTCCTTCCTCTTCCACAGATGTAAATGTTAATCCTCTTAAAGGATCTAAACAAATCAGAAATGTCTTTGATTGGGATCATGTGGTTCAGGGAGGAAACATGTCTTCAGAGCAAGGGAAGGTCATAATCCAGGAACCACGTTCGAGCTGCGCGCCTGGCCTGAGGGGAGGAGCGAGGGGGCCCTGGGAGCTCCGAGCAGCTGCAGTTGAGGGACGCTGGCGGAGTGCGGGCAGTGGTTTGGCGAGCCGGTAGGGAACAGGTGGTTACAGCAGCCCTCTCCCCAAGCAGCCCATCAGCCTAGGACCTTGTTTGGGGTGTGAGGTAGGAGATGAAAGTCTTCCGGTGTGAGCCGAGTAGCTGCCCACCTCAAAAGATTTCCAGATCGACTGTAGGAGCTCCTTAAGGACCAGACCATATCTAACAGTCAAGGAGAGGCAATGACTCCTAAGGAGAAGCCTTCGCTTCTGCGCGGCACAACCACTTTGCGGGCACAAAGACGTCTATGTGCCAAGAGAAGATGCTCTAGGGCGCCCACCAGCGTGTGGAGCCAGCCCCCACCCATTCCTTCACGGGGAGAGGGTGTGTGAGCACATCTTCTCCGGTCTGTGTGACAGAAAAAGAGGAGGGCACCCATGGCGCCCCCTACCCCGGCCGGGCGGCTCACCTCTCACCCTCCCTACCCAGCGCCGAAAGGCTGTCCCTCGTCCTCTCCCAGCTTGGCCTGCACGCCCCTCTCTCACCCCTCAGTCTTCTGCAGCCCCTCTCTCCATCCCTCACCCTTGTCCTCTCTGCCCCTGTAACCCGCCCCTCTTTTCTTCTGGCGCGGCTCCTCTCCAACCAGCTAGCCGCCCCCCAACCCGCGGCACCTTGAGCGTCACGTCGCACAGCTTGCCCTGCCGTCGTATCTCCTCCATGACGCCGTAGCCGCGACTAGGCAACTCGGACACCGAGAAGTGAACCAGGTCCTCAAGCTCCTCCGCGCCGTCCTCCACCATCTTCCCCGGCCTCCGCGACTGCGCAGGCTTGGCCGGCAGGCTCCACACTAATCAGGGCGGGGCGAGGTCGCACTCCTTCTGCAGCTCACAGCGCGGAGCCGGAGTCGAATGGGCCCTCGCGGCAGCCGTAGTCGCAAACTCTTCTGCGCCGGAAGCCCAGCTGCCCCGCTTCCTTGTTCAACCACAGCCTTAGTTTCCTCGCTTCCATGACCTCGGCTTTGCGCGTACATCTGCTGCAGTCTCTTTAGATTAATGGGTCGCATTTGCCGCCTTCCGATTCGCCCCTGACCTTACTCGTACCACTGAAGAAGGGCTTCGGATTTCATTTCCGCCACACTCCAAGACACGTCCGGAACCCCCGGAAGCGACCTGTTACCATGGCGACTGTGTACACAGCCTGGGAACCCCGCCTGGGGTGCGCAGGTCTCGTGCAGAGTTTGGGTTGCTGCAGTTGCAGCTGTCGCGCTCGGAAAGTGCCTCTGCCTCGCGAGCGGTGAGTAGGGGCCACGCACGGGTGGGATTAAGGCGAAGGGATACCCGATGGTGTGTGGGTCCGGGCCGCTGGCAGGGGCTGGTGTCCTAGGGCGCTGTACACGGGAGTTCTCGCCTTAGTTTACTCATTTGTGAAACCCAGGCAGAGGAAGGCGAGGCATCACAGGGTCCCTTTCAGCCTCACAGTGACTTGGGGTTTTCACAGCTAATGTTCCCTGGCCTCACGAGGGTTCTACGAGGGTCCCACGTAGCGCCCAAGACATAGATGGTGTGAGCGGAGTGCCAGAGGTCGTTTGGACTCTTCTTCACTCGTCAGTTTTCAAATTGGAGGGGGCTTCAGGATCATCAACCAGAGGTCGTCACTTTACAGATGAGGAGGCCGCTCCAGAAAGGGACAGGAATGGGCTCAAGGCCCACTGCCGCACGCACTGCATCCAGGGCTCCTGGTCGTTAGGTGAGGAAAAGGAGAAAGGCTACTTTTGCCTGGACGCCAGGCTTGTTTTCAGCCCATTGCTGGGTGCTGCTGCTACAGCTGCCTCGGCCTCCGTCCCTGGGCTGGGCAAGGGCAGTGCAGATACGGACCCGCCGATTGCCTACAGTCCCACCAGATGCCATCCGGCTCTGGTCGAACCTTGAGAGATGCTTGGAAGACATACGGTCCATTCCCACTCCTAAAACAAATGGGGAAACAGTGAGTCTCAGCACGGAGATCTCCTGGTGGCCACGTACTCACTGTATAAGAGCAGAATATTGAGGATGGTGAGAGGGGTGTTTCCCACAGCGTCCCCAGGAAGAGAACACTGTTAAAAGGGAGGGCGCAGTGAGGAGCTGAACAGGGCTTTTTTAAACCTGGAAACCAAGTGCTCTCCCTCGCAGAAGGGCTGTGGGCTCAGGGTTTGGAGGTGGTGTGGGAGGGGAGGGACATCACGTACCCCTTGGGATTCTCTTAGTAGTGACTGAAGATGGAGACACATGTGGAGACTCAGCCGCCCTGTGACTTCCAGCCATGACCGTCACCACCAAACCACCACTTCATGAACACCCGCGCTGTCCCAGGCGCTGTTCTGGGTATTGTGGGGGGAATGCAAAAGAGAAGGCACAGAGCTTGCCCTCAGGCAGCTCACCAGTAATTTGGGTTTGAGAGCTGACACCCACACAAATGAAGCGACATAAAAATGGTAACAAGCAGTATTTCAGTAAGTTTGTACAATGGCATGGGGTCCCTAAATGTCTGGGTATCCAGAGGATGCTAAGTAGCAGGTCACGGGAAAGGCTTATTGCATGAGACTGTAGCTCCTGCCATGCTTGGGGTTGTGGTGTGAGCATGAAGAGGACGTTGGGAAGCACAGATGGAGCGACTGCATGTGCATGTTGGCAATTTTGGGGCAGAGGGAGCTGGGGATATAGCTCAGTGGAATAAGCGCCTGCCTAGCAAGTGCAGGGTCCTGAGTTCGATCCCCAGTACCGCCAAAAAAAAAAAAATTGGGGGGCAGAGAAGGGGCAGGCTCTGGGGGCTGCTCCGACTTGGCCGGTGCTACCCTTGTGCTGTTCGGAGAGGGAGACCTGAGCACCTGCTCCCAGAGCTCCCCTGCTTCTTCATGGTCCCCTTCAGAGGGCACTCTGGATGGCATCTGAACTTCCGGGCCCAAGGATTGGTCCCTGGTGCTGGGGTGGGAAGTGGTTCTGGTGCAGAGGTTTGAGAAATTGCGTATATGTTTGAGTCAAGACACAGTTCCCTCTTCTCTCAGCATAAATCAAACCGCAGTTGGTAATAAGATATTTTCTTCATTCCTCAGTTTGGGGCTTGTGTTAGAGCTATTTGTTGCTTTTAATTTCTAGAGCTCAGTTTTGCACACCAAAAAAAATGTTAGGGCTAGCCAGGTGTGGTGGTGCTTGTAATCCCAGCACTTGGGAGGCTGAGGCAGGAGGATTGCAGGTTTGAGCCTAGCCTGGGAAAACTTAGTGAGACCCTGTCTCAAATAGTAATAAAAGGTCTGGGGACATAGCTCAATTCAAAGGTCCTAAATTCAATCCCTAATACCACACACACACAAAAGAAAACTCTAGTTTTAACAAATTTCATAGTATGTTATGAGAAAATATATCAATGAGGCAAAGCATAAGTGAACTCATTTTAGGTGCAGAATATTTCTAGAAACAGCTAAGACCACTAAAGGGAGGATTATTTTTGCTTTCTATTTCAGTCTCTTTGGGGTCAGTAGTGGAAAATTAAGCTGATTGCCGGGAGTTCAGTGCCTGCTAAACAGAGTTCTTCGAGGAGGGCACTGGCAAGCTGAGGGGCCAGAAGGAAGAGCGGCTCTCAGAGGGATGGGAAAACACCCTGCACCTCCCTCTTTTCCTGGTCCTCTCGGTGCCCCCAAACCACTGTCGTTTGGCAGTAAGCACTGAGCATGCGCTGTTCTTTCCCCCACAGCGAGGATGGGTTCAAAGAAGGTTCACGCATTTGTCCGAGTCAAGCCCGCTGATGACTTCGCTCACGAAATGATCAGATACGGAGATGACAACAAAGTGCGTGCAGCGTGTCTGTCTTTGCCGGCCGGGAAGTCTCTGTCCTATGTCACTGCTGTCACTGTTGCTGGGCCCTGTTTCCAAACCTGTTAAGGAAGGACCCAGACAAAATGGGTCCAAGTTCAGCTGGACTCCAGCCTCCTAGTCAAAACCACAGCTTCATGGTGCTGCTAATGAGAAGGCCCCATCTTTAATTGACTTCTGTTAATTTTAGTGTTAATAACTTAGCTTTCCCTCCTGCCTGCCTACACTTGTAAAACTTTCTGTCGGTCAGATCTGTCCTTATGTAACCTTGTGGTGGGTATCTGCAGGATGTCTTGGGTTGATTACTATTACACTTACCAGCAGTGCAGGAAACTCGTCGTGAGGAGTGGAAGGATTTCTCCACCTCAACACCCTCACCACTGTCCTGGGAACTCTTTGGCAGGCATAGGGAGTCCTGAGTAAGGGATGTTTTCTGTCCTTTTTTTAATTTTTTAATTTTTTTATTTTTTGGTACCAGGAATTGAACTCAGGAGCTCACGCTTGCCAGGCAGGCGCTGTGCATGTGAGCTATATCCCTGGCCCCGAGGGGGGAGGTTTTCATTAGCAAATGTCTAGAGCCTCGCCACGACCAGCACTGAGGCATCTTTAAAGGAAGACTTTAAAGGCAAACTGCTCAAGCCTCAGAGTCCCAGAAGGCAGAAAAGGGCTCAGATGCAGCCCTGTGACATGTTCCTTGCATGACCTGGTTTCAGAGAACATAAAAGCATAGAGGATTTAGTATGTGAATGATCCAAACTTGTCTTTCTTATTCCTAGTTTTACTCCGTGTGGCCAGGTCTTGGGTCAGGAATTAGAGTAGCCAGGATAAGATTTGAGCAAGAAGTCAGACATGGTGGCTCATGCCTGGAATCCCAGCACCCAGAGAGGCTGAGGCAGGAGGATCGTTGTGAGTTGAGGCCAGTGTTGAGCTACACAGTGAGTTCAAGATCAGCCTGAACTACATACCAATACTCTGTCTCAAAAAACAAACAAAAGATTGGATCAAGAGAATGTTTACATCCGAAGTCTCCATCAAGTGGAGTCTTACTGGGAACTGACTTCAGGTGTCCTTAGGCCAACTTCTGCTGTCATGGCTGGCCATCCAGGCACATGCCTCTAAAAACTGCTGAGTGCAAGGAGGTTGGGCCCCATCTGTTTACTGTAATACCAAAGAGTAACCGTGTCTGAGAAGCCTAGAGCCTTTCTATGCTGTTTCATCCCAACTCACACTGGCCCAGGGCCGGAGTTCTTCACAGTGCAGAGCAGAGGGGGCCTCCCACCATCGACCCTGGGCCTGGTTCCCTCTCATCTAATCCAAGGGCTCTCTGTACTTAGGGGGGACGTATCTAAGCCTTGTTTAATAAGAACATGAAGCCTGGGGCTGGAGAGATAGCTTGGTGGAATAAGCGCCTGCCCGGCAAGTGCAAGGTCCTAAGTTGGATCTCTGGTACCACCCCAAAAAAAAAAAAAAAAAAGAACATGAAGCCAGGTATGGTAGTGCATGCCTGGAATCCTAGCCTTCAGGAGGCTGAGGCAAGAGGATTGCAAGTTCATCACAGAAAAACCAACAAACAAATAAAAAACAGGATAAATGTACCTGCCCCAGGTACTAGTTGGAACCAAACAGAGAAAGTGTAAATGCTCCACTCTCCTGATTCTGCCACCACACACTGTGTGGCCTCCTGCAGGAGCGCCCTTCTTCCATTCCAGGGCTTCATCCAGAATATCAGCACGTGTGGGATCCCTGTTTATCCCAAAGCTCACTTCCTCTCTTTTCTGCAATTCAAGCCTCAGCTACCAGTGATTTGTTTTGTTTTTTGAGACAGGGTAGTTGAAGCTGGCCTGGGCTCACTATGTAGCCCAGACTGGCCTCAAAACTCTTAGTAATCCTCCTGCCTCAGCCTCCCAAGTGCTACGGGTTACAGGGGTGCAGGACCACTCCCAGTTGTGGGTGATTTTTTTTTTCTTTTTCTTTTTGCAACAGTTTCCTAACAACTTTTCTTCTCTCTTTTTTCTCAGAGCATAGATATTCACTTAAACAAAGACACTCGAAGAGGAGTTGTCAATAACCAGCAGACAGACTGGTCCTTCAAGCTGGACGGAGTTCTTCACGACGCCTCCCAGGACTTGGTTTATGAGACAGTCGCAAAGGATGTGGTTTCTCAGGCCCTGGATGGCTACAATGGTAATTTAGCTAATTAACTGTTATCTTTCCTAAGACCCTGGGCAGCCTTTCCTGGAGGAAGAGGTACGAGTATTTTATGGTGAATAAAATAAAATATAACCTCATTTACTAGCATTTGTATGCTTGTCTCCATGTTATGGTAGAAATCTTACTGCTTCTTGATGACGTTCTGAGCGTAGCTTGATCCAGTGTCCTGGGGTCCTACCTTCATAGGATAAGTAGAAGACCCTGGCTTTAGCCAGATATCGTGACATGTGGCACAGTCCCTGCTCTGCAGGAGAATGAGGCAGGAGGATCATAAATTTTCCAGTCCAGGAAAATTCAGTGAGACCCTGTCTCAAAATAAAAACTAAAAAGGGCCAGGAGTCTAGGTCAGCGGTAGAGCACTTGCCTAGCATTCTCAAGGCCCCAGGTTCAACACCCAGTACTGGAAAAACAAAAAACCACACAGCTTTTTATATATCACAGCGGTTCAGCCTATTATCCTGTTTCAGATTTCTCAACTATTAGTTGTTGTTTTTTTTTTTTTTCTTTGTACAGAGAATCGAACTCACAACCTCATGCTTGCCAGGCAGGGGCTGTACTGCTAAGCTATATTCCCAGCTCAAATATTAATTTTGAAGATATGTTTTTATGGTAAAGTTGATGAAATTCAAATAGTTCTGTCTTAGCTACCTGCTATGGAGCTGTTTACATTTATTCCACCATATAACGTGCAGTTCAGATTATTTACAGTCACTAAAAACTGGGGCAAAGTTTTTCTAACAAGTTTCTAAAAAGTTTGCTTTATGTATTCATTTAATCTGTTTCTTTCTTTGCTTATTTCTGTGGCCCTGAGGATTGCACCTGGGACCTTCACACTGAGCTACAGCCTAGCACTTTTTAAAAATTTTTTTCCTGGTTTTGTTTTTGGTTCTTTGTTTTTGTTTTTTATAAACAGGGTCTTGTCTACAGCCATACCATCCTGAATGTGCCCGATCTTTTCTGATAGGGTCTTGCTAGGTAGTGCAGGCTGTCCTTCAACTCACAGCAGTCCTTTTGCCTCTTGAGTGCTGGGATTACACCTGGCTTTTTTCTCCTTTTGAGACAGGGTCTTGGCTAAGTTTTAAATTGCTTCCCAGAGTGCTGGGATTATGGGTGTGTGCCATCATGCTGGGGCGGGGTGGAGGGAGCTTTATTGGGAAAGTTTTTTTTTTTTTTTTTTTTGGGAAAGTTTTACAAACTTGGAAATTCTAAGATTATTTTAAAATCTTTTTTAAAAAGGGCCTAGGGGTGTAGCTTAGTGTTAGAGAACAGGCATGACATTTGCGTTCCATCCCCAGGACTGCCAAAAAAAAAAAAAAAAAAACCTTCTTTAAAAGATATAAGATATAAGCTGGGCATGGTGGTGCACACCTGTAATTCCACCTGCTGGGAGCTGAGGCAGGAGGATGGCCATGAGTTTGAGCTCAGCCTGGGCTGCATAATGAACTCAAGGCCAGCCTCAACTATATAGCAAGACCTTGTCTCAAAAACAAAAGAATAAATATAAAAAATGTTTAAAAGTCACAATTTGTCCACCTTGCCATCTTGTGGCTACTGACTAGAATGTTCCTTGTTTTGCAAGATTATTTTGTTTTTGTTTCTGGTGCTGGAGATCAGACCCAAGACCCTCCACATGCTAAACAACTGCTCTCCAGCTAAGCTAACCTTGAAGCTTCAATTTTGTAAGTTTTAGGTTTTCTATTTTAAAAGTCTATTGAGTGCAGATGCCCAAACATTGTAATTTATCCCGATGGGACACATAGTTGTGGTCCTCTGACTATGGGACATTCCTACTGGAGTTCACGAACGCATGGCCCCAGGAGGTGGAGACAGAGGAACGAGGGCCCAGGAGGTTGAGCTTGGGCCTGGTGCTGTGGAACCACAAAGGTTCAGTGTCGCCGCTGGGGTAACCCTTCTGCTTGTTTATCTGAGTTAATAGCCAGTCCCCGGCTCCAACTCTCATGCTGAGTCCCAGGAGGGAGAGTACCTGGAGTGAACACGGACTCCCACACCCCCAAGTCGGCTTGGCAGACCTGCCATACCAATACTGAGAAACAGCCTTGGGGGGTGCTCCAGCTCCGGGAGAAGAAGGGAGCCTTGGTGACCTGGGTTTTGTGTCCCAGAGCCTGGTAGACAGCAGAGCCAAAGTGTATCAGAGGCACAAATGAAAGCCTCCCAGGTGGGCAGGGGACCAGATCAGGGCCAATCATGGTGCCCCATTTCTGGAAGTGGCACAGGACCCACAAGGAGCCCTGCTTGTCCTGTAGGCACTGCGTCCTCACTACAGCAGGAAGTGCCATTCCCACTCCATCTCTCCCGGAGCCCGCGGAGCCCTTGTGCTTGGGGGGGCAGGTTGATGCCCCCTGCCAGCCCCAGCCCCAGCCCCAGCCCCAGGCAGTCACTGGCTGTGCCAGAGAAGGGCTGGGATCTGACACCTCTGTATTCCAACTCCTCTGTCCCCTAAGAGTGCTGTGCGCAGAAGCCCTAGGACCAGATCATCCTTGATCCAGGGAGCAGGGAGCAGGGAGCGGAGTCAAGGCAGCTGTCCACGCCTCCACTCTTCCTGTCCCTGTCCCCTCGCTTAACCACCATCCTCCATAGTACAATTCCTGATGTTGCTGGCGGCCTGCATGCCCTGGTCTCGCCTGGTCCCTGCTCTGCTGGGGACGAGAGAGCTGTCCTTAGAATGACTTTCCTGGATGTCACCGAAATACATTTTGAAATGTTCACAGGCACCATCATGTGCTATGGGCAGACGGGAGCTGGCAAGACGTACACCATGACAGGGGCAACTGAGAATTACAAGCACCGGGGGATCCTGCCCCGCGCCCTGCAGCAGGTAGAGAAGCCCCTCGATGAGGGAGCCACACAGGTCCCCTTTGTCATACCAGCTGCTGACCCCACACTGGCCACTGCAGACTGTGAGCCCAGCCCCCAAAGGAGCTGCGGCCAGGAGCAGGACCGGGGCCCTAGACAGGACTCATGATGGGGAGGGGTGGGAAGAGGCCTAGGAAATAGGGGTTCAGGCTGCAGATTGGCCTACACCCCCTGTAAGCTGTTTCCTCATTTATGAAAAAGGGGGCAGACAGGCAATCAGCCTGGTGCTGCTCCGCTGGTCTGTGATCCTGTAATTAAGGATTTGGAAGTCCCAAACTTACTCCTTCCTGGTTTTAAAGAGGGAAATGTGGGCCCCTTCCAAGCTCCCTGGTTTTAATGCATGGAAGGTAGGCTCACTCTGGCTTCTTTCACCCCACAGCCCCAGGGAGAGTAAGGCACACTGGGCATGATGACACACACCTGTAATCCCAGCACTCTGGGAGACTGAGGCAGGAGGGCTGAAAATTCAAACCCAGCCTGAACAATTTAGTGACTTAGCAAGACATTGTTTCAAAAATACAAAAATTAATTAGCTCAATGCAAAGGGCCTGGGTTTAACCCTAGTCCAGCAAAATAAATGAATCAATAAAAAAATAATAGAGCAAAGGCAAGAAAGCAGGGTATGACCTAAGCTCTGGGACCGCGGAAGTATGGGTGGAGGCCGCAGAAGGTCTCGAGCCCAGGAGCAGTGAGGAGTCTGGTTGGAAGGAGGCGGCAGACAGCCTCTCCCCAAAAGCATCTGCGGTTTTGACAGCCTTGTTGTGTAAGAAGCGCGGGCATCCTTCTAGCATATCAACCTTCCGTGCTCTACTTCCTGAAACAAAGGTAGAAATTTCAGGGTCTCAGCATCTTCGACTTTAGTAGTTTAGCTCTATGCCACCTAATTGAAATACCAAGTAAATCACATATGCAAAACTGAGTTTTCTAGTAGCCACAATTTAAAAAGTAATATAAAAGGTGAAATTAATTTTCATACTATAAGCTGGGCAGGGTGGCGAATGCCTCTAATCCCAATACCGGGGAGGCCAAGGCAGGAGGATCACCAAAAGTTCCAGGCCAGGCTGGGCTACATGGCAAGACCCTGACTCAAAAAAAATTATAAGATGATAATTAATATCACCCAATGAACTAATAAAAATAATCATTGTTGAACATCATACCAGCCAAACTGCAAGTTCCCAGCGAGCAGGACTTACCTTATACTTCCAGATCTTCCCCCTGCAATTGGAAGGCCCCTGACACAGGCGGCCTGCACAGTCCTGCGTGGTGACTGCTGTCTACCTCCCACCCAGGTCTTCAGGATGATCCAGGAGCGCCCCACACGTGCCATCACAGTGCGTGTCTCCTACCTGGAAATCTACAATGAGAGCCTCTTTGACCTCTTGTCCACTCTGCCCTATGTGGGACCCTCCGTCACACCAATGACCATCGTGGAAAACCCTCAGGGGATCTTCATTAAGGGCCTGTCAGTGCACCTCACCAGCCAGGAGGAGGACGCCTTCAGTCTTCTCTTTGAGGTGAGATGATCGAGTCAAAGGGATCCTGGCCTGGGCTCCCTTTCTCTCCCCTTACCTCTCCTCCTTCCTCCTTAGGGTCTTACTTTATTTTTTATTTTATTATTTTTTTTGGCGGTACTGGGGATCGAACTCAGGACCCTGCGCTTGCTAGGCAGGCGCTTATTCCACTGAGCTATATCCCCAGCCCCTAGGATCTTACTTTAATCATCAGAATGAAGATTAACATGTGCTTATGTAGTAAATTCAGCAAGAACTGAAAGCCAGGCATGGTGGCTCATGTCTGTAATCCCAGGACTAGGGAGGCTGAGGCAGGTGGATCACTATGAGTTCAAGACCAGCCTGAACTATATAGCAAGCTGTTATCTCAGAAAACAAAAACAAAAATCTTTTTAAAAAACCAAAAACAGCCAGGTGTGGTGGCGCACGCCTGTAATCCCAGTACTTGGGAGGCTGAGGCAGGAGGATCGTTGTGAGTTCAAGGCCAGTCTGAGCTACAAAGTGAGCTCAAGACCAGCCTGTACTGCATAGTGAGACCCTGTCTCAAAAAGACAAAAAAAAAAAAAAAAAAAAAAACAGCCCAAAAACAAATGAAAAAATATAGCTCAGTCTGAAGGCCCAGTACAGGGGAATACAAAGAATTTTTGGAGGTGGAAAAATGTAATACCTATAACTAAAGAAAAGATTAGGTTCCAGTCTGCTGAGAGAACATGTTGGGGACAGCAGTAAGATAAGAATGTCCCACTGCTGCCACCATGAAGGTCTTTCTTCCCTCCAGAAACAAAGTGTCCAGGCACAAATTTCCTGAGACCATCTATGTAACTTGTCTTGAAAAGCAATTTTATTGATTGTTATTTAAATACCATAAAATCTGCTGTTTTAAGTACACAATTCAATGAGTTTTAGTAAATGTACACAATCATGCAACCATCAGCACAATCCCATTTTAGAAATGCTACTTCAAACAGGTGATGGAATACTCCTATAATCCCAGCACTCTGGGAGGCTGAGGCAAGGGAATCACAAGTTTGAGTCCAGCCTGGGCAACTTAGTTGATTTATCAGGACCCTGTCTTAAACAAAAACTTTTTAGGAACTGATCTGGGGATGGAGGCCAGTGCAGACACCCTGAGTTCAGTAACACACACACACACACACACACACACACACACACACACACAGAGGGCTGCTTTGCCCCCAAAAGATCCCTGGGCCCATTTGCAGTCACTTCCTGCCGCATCCCCAAGACAATCACAGCCCTGGTCTGTGCAGCTGTGACTGTCACAGACATTCTAGCACTGGGCTTTTGTGACTGACTCCCTTGGCCTATCTGCAGATTGTAGTATGTGTCAGCACCACCTCTGTCTTTATTGGTAGATAGCTTTCCATTGTACGGACATACTGTATTCTGTTTGTCCATTTACCACTCGGCAGGTATTTTGGTTATTCTTTGGCAATTATGGATAATGCTGCTGTCAGGTGTGGTGATGCGCATGTGTAATCTCAGCCTTTGGGAGGCTGAGGCCAGAGGATCATTCATTCCAAGTTGGAGGCCAGCCTGGACTACATAGGCAGTTCAAAGCCAACCTGAATTACAAAGTGAGAACCTAGGGCCAAGGACATAGCTCAGCCGCATGGCACTTGCCTGACAAAGTGAGACCTTATCTCAAAAGAAAACAAAAAAAAAAGGGCTGGGGATATAGCTCAGTGGCACAGTGCCTGCCTGGCAAGAACAAGGTCCTGAGTTCTATTCCTGGTGCAAAGAGAGAGAGAGGGGGAGGGAGGGAGGGAGGGAGAGAGAGAGAGAGAGAGAGAGGGAGGGAGGGAGGGAAATTAACTCCTTAAAAATCTAGAGTGAAAAAAAAATCCAGAGTGGAACAATTAAATGTGTGTTGGCAGAATTGAAAGTTTAGTTATATGCAAAGTTTGGAAATAACATCAGCCTTGAAGCTGATGAAAGTTAAATATTTCCTTCTTTCTTTCTCTCTCTTTCTCTCTCTTTCTCTCTCTCTCTCTCTTTTTTTGAGAGAGAGCCTTACTGTGTAGTCCCAGCTGGCCTTGAACTCACTATGTAACCCAGGTTGGCCTCAAAGTCACAGCAATCCTCTTGCCTCAGCCTCTCAACTGCTGAGATTACAAGTGTGAGCCACCACACCTGGCCTTGATACTATAGTATTTTAAATTTGTTTACTAGAGATTGGAATTGTAGCTCAGTGGTGTAGGGCCCTGTGTATGATCCCCAGCACTGCCAAAAAAAAAGGAAACAAATTTATTTGGTTAATAAATTTAACTTTTTTCCAGTACTGGGAAGCAAATTCAGGACCTCATACTTGCCAAGCAGGCAATCTGCCACTGAGCCATATCTCCGGCCTTAACTATTGTTTTAAACAACCAAAAAAAAAAAGTTCTTTTGATTCCCTCTGTGAATCTGGGGGAAAAGCCAAAGAATTCGAAAGAGCTTCGCAAAGAAGGCCATTTATGGGAACTAACGGAGGATTACAAGAAGATTACAGTAGGAATATCCGGGGCACAGGAGCTACTGGCACAGTCTGAGGCTTCAGTTGGCCTGGGACTGAGCACCGGAGTAGAGCAAAGCACTCGTGTAGCAGCGCAGACCCTGGATTCATTCCCTAGGCACCAGAAAAAAAAAAAAAATCAAAACAAAAATTAGAGAGGTCGAGGCCAGGACAAGGTTTTGCTTTGTCTGAGGTACTGGGACTGAACCCAGCTCTTCGTTTATGTTTTATTTTGAAACAGGGTCTTGCTAACTGGTGATCCTCCTGCCTCAGCCTCCATAAGGGGGGATTATAGGTGTGTACCACGACAACAGGCCTTGTGTTCTGTTGCTTCTGCTGCTTGCTTGTTTTTACTTCCATGCTGGGGATTAAATGCTGGGCCTCACTGATGCTAAGCCTGCCTTCTACCACTGAGCCCTACTACAGCCTACTTTCACCCTCTCTTGGGAGACAGCTGACTTAGGAAGAAAGATTTGATCACCTGTCAGGAGCTGAAGGCTTGGTGGGTTGGAGCCAGGGTGGAGAAGCAAGCTGGCTCCAGGTCTCTGGACTTTGAGTGTAAAGAGCATAGGGCCCTGGGGGGAGCTTTTATAGCACTTGTTTCCTTCTGGGAGCACCAGCCTGCAGGCACTTTTCTAGATAAGGAGAGCCTTGGTTATTGGTACAATCCCAGATCAGGGCTTCTGCTTTTCATCTGGCCACCACTCCCCTTTGCTTTTTGGGTCTCACAGTGACTCAGGCTGGCCTTGAACTCACTATGTAGCCCAGGTTGGCCTTGAACTCACTGTAGATGCTGTTGCCTCAGCCTCCCCAGTGCTGGGATCACAGACATGTGCCACCACCCTCGGCCCCTTTGCTTTCTTGCAGTCTCAGACATCCATTAAACAGGCAGCTGTACACATTCTGCCCTTCACTTCAGCTGTTCTGTGGAGGGAGGGTTTTGGGGTACTCAGGCCATTCTTTTGCTGCAAATGGGAGCCTCTTTCCTTATTTATTTATTTGTCTTTTTTTGAGACAGGAGCGCACTATGCAGTTTAGGTTGGCCTTGAGCTCACTTTGTAGCCCAGGCTGGCTTCGAACTCACAGTGATCCTCCTGCCTCAGCCTCCTGAGTGCTGGGATTACAGGCATGTGCCACCATGCTCAGGTCTTTACTCTTTTAGGCTGAAATACAGGACAAAAAATATAGGACTTAGAATTAGGGGGCCTGGGCTGATATCCAGGTTTCATCTTCGTCCCATTTTGTTCATCTGTAAAAGCAGACACACTGGTTTGCAGGTGCCCAAAGTTGTCAGGAGAATGAGAACCAGGCATTGGGCTGCAGCTCCAGGGTCCAGCACAGGTCAGTGCCTGGTGGATGCTGCCAGAAGCATGATTTTCTTAGAGTGCTAATTGTATTTAGAATAGATCAAGTCCTTTGCTAATGGCAATAATTCCTCACACCTGATGCTTCCAGATGTCTCTGCTGAGCTCTGGTGGTAAAGGGAGAGATGGAAGGTAGAAGCAAGCTCCCTGTGGGGTGGAGAAGGAAGTGGTCAAAGCTGTTTGGGGATTGCAGCACCGCCTGAGCCCTGTTCCAGGAGTGACAGGCACATCTCAGATGTGGGCCGGGCCAGGGGCTGTGTGCAGGTGACATAGTGATTCAAGGCCAGCCTGAACCACATGGTGAGACCTTGTCTCAACAACAACAACAAAAAAGCAGAAACAAAACAAACAAGAATAAAGGTGAAGCGAACCCTCTTCCTTGTGGAAAGCATCACTGGACGTGTATAAGAGGTAGACAGCAGCACTGGCGATGTAGCCATGGGGACCCAATTTCTTGCGGAGGAGCCCCTCTCTCCCGGGACAGACAGCTCTGCTCTGCGGCTTGTTCATCGCATCCCTTGGGGCCTTCTAAGAGACAAGAGTTCGCCCCACAAGGACCGGTTTCTCCTCAAGCATCCATTTCGACCACATTCGCTTTTCAATGTATTCTGGTTATAGAGCCCAACCTGTGAATTAAAGATGAGGGCCTACTCCCCCTTGAAAAATACTAAGTATTGAGCCGGGTGTCATGGCACAGGCCTGTAATCCCAGCACTCAGACGTTTGAGGCAGGAGGATTGCTACAAGTTTGAGACCAGCCTGGGCTACAAAGTGAGTTCAAGGCCAGCGTGAACTGCATAGCAAGACCTTGTCTCAAAGTATATATATATATATATTTTTTTTTTTTTCTCCTATATTATAAAGGTACAGTGGGCCCCACTTATCCAGGGGGCTATGTTCTAAGATCCCTTGCACATGCCTGAAACAACAGTATTGAACTATGTACAGTAGGTTTTCTCCTATACACATATACCTGTGATAATGTTTGATGTATCAGGTGGAGTAAGTGGTTAGCAACAATAACTAATAAAAAAAATAGAACAACAATAATAATATACTGTAAAGTTATTTTTAAAAGTTATGAATTATTGCATTCAGGAGGCTGAGGCAGGAAGATGGCTCTACGTTAGAGGCCAGCCCTTGAACTACATAATGAGACCTTGTCTCAATAAAAATTAAATAAAATCTTAATATAAACATAAGCCTGGTGCATACGGACTGGTGCATCAGGTGAAGGAGGGAAGAGGGAACCATGTGAGCAGTGTGTGGGGTCGGAGGACAGACCCGCATCTGTCGGGACAAGGAAGAACCCAAAGATTAGATTGTATTTTTTTTATTTTTTATTTTTACTTTTTGGTACTGGGAATCAAACTCACGACCTTGCGCTTGCCACAGGTGCTTGTGCCACTGAGCGACATCCCTGACCCCCAAAGATGGTAAAGAAAGAAAATAGGAGCCACACTTTTTCGAAGACCTGTGTTACAGGTCAGCTTGTAAGACCCGAGTCTGAAATAGTCAGCAGTTTAGTTCTTGAAAGATCACTGAGTCGCGTGCAGCTGCTTGGGTGAGTGGGTCAGGACCCTGTTCTGAGACAGGTGGGAGGAAAAACATCCAGCTGCCGTATTATCTCTAGCAATAACTGAGAGGTGGCAATCTGGGGACAATGGTGATGTCACTCAAATGGATGATGTCACTCAAAAGACAACATGGCCCTGAATAGCAGGGTTCGGCCTGGTCTTGGAGGTGCAGTGTATCAGGATGTGAAAAAGGGGTCTCAAATTCTCGCAGAAGGAAAAGTGGACTATGGTGAATACACAGATAGAAATGATGGGAGGCGGCAAGCAGCCACTGCCATCGCTGACAATGTTATCTTTTTGAGTGACCCAACAAAAGGAAAGGCATGAACAGGCGGTTCTTTGGCCACTGTTCGGTACAGTCTTATTTCTAAATCGTGTGCAGTCTTTATAGTTTTAAGAACAGGAATTAAAATGTTATTTTATAAAATGAAAAACGAACAAACAAAAACATGAGCCTTTTATTTTTTTTTAAGAAAAATTAGGTAACTTGTCCATTACAGGACAGTTGATAACGCTGGCAGTAGCCTGTCTGAGTATTGTAAACACAATATTATACTTGGGTGCGGTGGCACATTTCTGTAATCTCAGCTCAGGAAGTTGAGGAAGGAGGATCAAAAGTTCCAGGCCAGCAAGGTAGGGTGGCACAAACCTGTATTCCCAACAACCCGGAAGGCTGAGCCCAGGCTGGGCAACTTAACAAGACCCTGTCTCAAAATAAAAACTAAGAGCTGGGTGTGGTGTTGCACACCTGTAATCCCAGCACTCGGGAGGCTAAGGCAGGAGGATTGTTGGGCGTTCAAGACCAGCCTGGGCTACAAAGTGAGCTCAAGGCCAGCCTGAACTGCATAGTGAGACCCTGTCTCAAAAAGACCAACATAAATAAATAAATAAATAAAATAAAAACTAAGAAAATGTTGGGGGAATGCAGCTCAGTGCAAAGGCCCTGGGTTCAATCCCTAATACCTCAGAAATAAATTTATTAATGAATTAAAATTAAATGTATAAATGAAACAGGATCCAAATGCCTTGTTATTTGAATTTTTCAAAATGTTGCCTGCATTTCCTTCCTTCTTCAGGGAGAAACCAACAGGATTATAGCCACCCACACCCTGAACAAAAACTCTTCCAGGTCGCACTGTATCTTCACCATCTACCTAGAGGTGGGTGGGGGGGTGATCCCTAGGGGCTCCCCAAGTCTGAGCCCCTCTGTGACCATGGGTGGAGGGGGTGATCCTGAGGGGCTCCCCTGGCCCAAGCCCCTCTGTGACCGTGGCCCTGCACTGTTTTGCAGGCCCATTCCCGAACCTTATCTGAAGAAAAGTACACCACTTCCAAAATTAACCTGGTGGACCTGGCCGGCTCCGAGCGGGTGGGGAAGTCCGGAGTGAGTGAGGCAGGCAGGAGGTTCTCCTAGGCGGGTGCAGTACCCAAGGCCGCCCCTCCTCAGGCAGGGGAGGGCAGGACAGAGACGGTAGAGGAACGGCGGTGGAGGGGTGGGGATTCGACATTTCCCACTCCTGGGCATTTTTCTAAACATGAAATGACAGGAGGCCTCCTAAATGCTTAGAAGGTGCCTGGGACTCAGTAAGTGCCCAGTAAGTGCTCCAAGCTGCATAGTGTTTCTCCACCCATGAATATGAGTATTTGCATGAGGGTTTCCTTTCAAATGAGTATTTGTGTAAGTGTGCATTAGCACACAGGTGTCCATGGGAGATTCGAGTGAGCATGGGTGTGTGTGTGTGTATGTGTGCACACGCTCGTGCACATGCACGGGGTTGCTTGTTCAACTCCCTGTACAGGTGTTCTCACACCCTTTATGTTAGCGTGAATCTTTGAATGACGACTGCTATGAATGTTGTAGTCACACGGCCATCCACACGAGTGTTCACTCAAGTGCCCTGTGAGGTTTAGTGTTACCATTATTTTGTTTCTTGAGACAGAATCTCACTATGCAGTTCAGACTGGCTTAAACTCACTGTGTAGCCCAGGCTGGCCTGGAGCTTGTGGCACTTTTCCTGCCTCAGCCTCTTAAGCGCTGGGATCACAGGCATGCACCACCACAACCAGCTTGGTGTTACTGTTATTAACCCAGGATGGAATAGGATCCCAGGACTTGTGGGATCCCAAAGCCTGGTTCTGGGTGTTATCACCCACAGTGAGAGGGGAGCCACTCTTAATGCAGCAGCCCCACGCTTTTGATTTGCAGTCCGAGGGCCGTGTCCTGAAGGAAGCCACCTACATCAACAAGTCACTGTCCTTCCTGGAGCAGGCCATCATCGCCCTTGGGGACCAGAAGCGGGACCACATCCCTTTCCGCCAGTGCAAACTCACCCACGCCCTGAAGGACTCCCTGGGTGAGGGCACAGCTGTGCCCTGGAGGGGGCTTGGTGTGGGGAGGCCAGGCCTGGCCCGGGTGGGCAGCTAGAGTCACTGCCTCCCTTGAGCATGCGCAGACTCACAGCTCTGCCCAGTGACTTCTCATGGGTCCCCTTCATGCAGCCAGGACCCACCATGCTGTTCACCCCTCAGGGCCTTTGCTTCTGCTCTCACCCATCTGTCCCTCCACCAGCCTGTCAGATCCTCCGAGGTCCAGAAGACCATTGACAGGACAGGCTTGCCCATCATGTTCTCTCTTTCTTATTTATGTATTTATTCATTAATTTATTTTCATTTTTTGGTCTTTTTGAGACAGGGTCTCACTATGCAGTTCAGGCTGGACTTGAGCTCACTTTGTAGCCCAGGCTGGCCTTGAACTCGCAACGATTCTCCTGTCTCAGCTTCCTGAGTGCTGGGATTACAGGCCTGAGCCACCACTCCTGGCCATTTATTTATTTTTGAGACATGGTCTTGCTATGTAGTTCAGGCCAGTCTTGAACTCACTATGAAGTCCAGGCTGGGCTCAAACTTTGCAGTGATCTTCCTGCCTCACCCTCCCAGGTGCTGGGATTACAGGTGTGCATCACCATACCCAGCACCCTTATCCTGCCTCTTTCAGCCTCCAGCACAGAGCAGTAGGTACATTGTCTTATCCCATGTCCCCAATCATTTGTGTCGAGCTTGTTGACAGTGGCTGGTTTCTGGCTGTTTGCTGAGTGACTCTGACACCATGAGCAACGCCCTGGCTCATACCCTTTTTTTAGGCCTTTCCACACCCCACACCTGCACTGTCCTCCTCTGCTGTTCTCCCCGGCTCTGCTTTTAGGGACCTCAGGTGGCTTCTGTCCCTCCATCTCTCTTTCCCTTGCTCTAACCTCCTGCAGGCTGCAGCTGTGGTCTCTTGACTGACCAGCTTGGGCTGCTCAAGCAGAGCTGTGTAGATGGGGTGGTTGGTCAAGGGCTGCCTCGAGCTGTGTCTCAGAGGGAGAGCAAGAGAGGCCCTGTCTGCTTTCTTGGGAGGACGGTGTCTCCATCCTCAGGGCCTCTCCCTCGTGACCCCGAGGGGCCCTTTAGAGGTGGCACTTTGGGGCAGAGCCCGGGCAGCTGGCTCTAGGTGTTCAGTCTGCAGCATGGAACACCATGCGGTTCATGTTGGGTCTTGCTTTTGCAGGGGGAAACTGCAACATGGTCCTTGTGACTAACATCTACGGAGAAGCTGCCCAGCTGGAGGAGACGGTGCGTAGTGATGGCCAGTCCAGCCGGACCCGAGCCCCTTCTGGGGCCCCACTCAGTGCCAAGGGCCAGGGACGTGCTGGAGCACAGTTTCTGAAGGGTTCAAGCCCAGAGCGGACAGCAAGCCCTGAGTGGTGCTGAAGGAGGAAGAGGCAGGCTGGGCGGGAGGGACAAGCAGGCCACCGACAGCTGGCTTAGGGGCGAGGAGCGCTTGTCCTGGGATCTGTGTCTGGGAGCTGGAACCGAGGACAGTCGACCTCTGGATCATTGTAATCACACATGTTTGGCTGGGGACGTAGGTTAGTGGTAAGGCCCTCACTCAGCGGGGGCAAGGCTCTACGTTCAGTCTGTAGCACTGAAGAAAAGGAAGAACACTTTGGCTGTGAGTCTAAGGCTGATCTGAGCAGACTGGTGTTGAGCATCTGCCCCATCTGTGCCCAGGGGTGAAGGGAGAGCAAGGCGGCAAAGCCGAGTCACGATGATGCAGGAGAAGCCTGACATGGCAGCTCCGCCTGTCATCTCAGCATTGATTGGCAAGGCTGAGGCAGGAGGATCACTGCAAGTTCAAGGCCAGCCTGGGCTACATAGGAAACCCTGTCTCACCCAGCCCCAAAGAGTTGCCCTCCAAGACAGCGGAAGCCCACTGGCTCCCCTTATCCCCGCCCCCCAAGAGGGCACAGCACGGGCGGTGCCCACACCACTTGGGGACTCTGCACAGGACCACTGAACCCACAGGCCTGGAGTTGTGCATGTGGG
>PVLD010004333.1:51697-127058 GCA_004027595.1 Dinomys branickii
TTTCTCTCTCTCTCTCTCTCTCTCTCTCTCTCTCTCTCTCTCTCTCTCCTTTCCTTTATGTTTCATTTTTTAAAAAAATCTTTATTTTAAGCACTCAGGAGACTGAGGCAGGAGGATTGTTGTGAGTTCAAGACCAGCCTGGGCTACAACGTGAGCTCAAGGCCAGCCTGAACTGCATAGTGAGACCCTGTCTCAAAAAGACCACAAAAAAATCTTTCTTTTATTTTATTTATGTATTGAGACAGAGCCTTGCTATGTAGTTTAGCATGGTCCTAGACTCACTATGTAGCCCAAGCTGGCCTCAAACTTGTGGGGGTCCTCCTGCCTCAGTCTCTGGGATTACAAGTGCTGGTATTACAGGTGTGTGTCCACCACACCCAACAGGTCTCCTTTCACCTAAGTGGCGGGGTCTGTCCAAGGTCACCCCAGTGGTCAGTGGCACTTCTCAGCCACCAGACCAGACTGGCACAGAAAAGCCCTCTTGTTCCTTCCTCAGAGTCCCAGGAGGGCGACCCACCCACTTCCAAGCCTGCTTCCTCACTCGCCCCTTCGCTGACAGTGAGCCCGCCCCGAGGAGCCTCTGCCCTCGTTAACAGCTGTGCAGGGTGTGAGGTGTCTGGAAGTCTCCCAAACACCTGCCCATTCTGGGTCTTCAGCTGTAATTGTCCCTGGTTGGCTGCCCCTCCGGAGTGATGGGGAGGGGCTCTGGATGTTACCTTTGGGCTTAGCAGACCCCACAGTCCATTCTGGAGCATGTCTCCATCCAGGGATCCACCTTTCCTACCTGTCCTGCAGATGCCCCTACTAACAAGGGACTGTCCAGAGCCGGAGGCCAGCCAGCACAGCACACACAGGCTGACTGCGTGGAGCCGATCTGTGCCGCCTCTGGGTGGCCAAAGCTAGCCGTCCTGCTCCATGCCCACCTCCAACTCCCACTGGCCCCATGGGAGAAACCGGGATGCTCCTGGGACCCAAGGCCCCTCCCGGTCCCCTCCTCCAGCTGCTGGGCCCCTCCTCTCACTGCTCTCTGGGTTTGTTTCTGTCCCCTACCTGGCCGTCATATAGCCGGGCGTTTGTTCACCTGTTGAGTGTGATGTGAGGCCAGATGTGTCCGCTCTGCTGAAAGAAATGAGGAGAGCAGGACCAGTACCCACCCTGGCCTGGCCCCACTGTGGGGGGTCCCTGAGGGGAGTGTGCACAGAGGACAAGTCTAGCAGGGCCACCCTTCATGGTGACAGTGAGGCTGGCCCAGCTCTGTGGATGGTGGCTCAGGCCAAGCCCAGGATTCATCCCCAGATCAGCGCTCCTAGCCCCTGAGACTGGAGGCCTCCCAAGCAGCTGCCTGCCCTACCCTGCTTCTGGGTGTACACAGGGAAGCCAGCAGGGAAACTTTTGCATGGATTATTTCTTTCCCAGTACTGGGGATGGAACCCAGGATCTTCATAGTGAGCTACACCCTCAGCCCTTTTTTATTTCGACACAAGGTCTTACTAAGTTGTCTGACCTGGGTTCCAACTTGGTATCCTTCTGCCTCAGTCTCCCAGAGTGCTGTGATTGCAGGTGTGTGTACATGCAGTGCATGTCGTAGGACTAAATGGAGATATAAGTTTAAAGTACCAGATTTCAAGCCAGGCATGATGGTACACAGCTGTAATCCCAGCACTTGGGAGGCTGAGGCAAGGGGATTGCTGTGAGTTCAAGGCCAGCCTGGGCTACATAGCAAGACCTTGTCTCAAAAAAAAAAAAAAGATTTCAAAGACCAACTATTAAAAAGGAGGCTATCTCAGTAATTTTAGAATGTTGATTATATGTTGAAAAAATATTTTTGATAAACAGTATTGGACTAATGTTTAAATAAGATATATGATTTTTTTACTTGCTTCTTTTTACCTGTTCTAATATAGCTATCAGAAGATTTAAACTAAGCTAGGTATGGTGGCATGTGCCTATAATCCAAGCACTCAGGAAACTGAGGCAGGAAGATCATGTGAATCTAGGAGTTTCAGATCAGCCTGGGCAACATAAAAGAAAGGAAGGAAGCAGGGAGGGAGGGAAGGAAGAAAGAAGGAAAGAAAGGAGAAGAAAAGAGAAGAAAGAAGCTGGATATGATGGTATATGCCTATAATGCCAGCTACTCAGGAGGCTGAGGCAGGAGGATTGGACATTTGAGATCAGTCTGAGCAATTTAATGAGACCCTGCCTCAGAAAAGGGCTGGGATTGCAGCTCAGTGGTAGCATCCCCCTGAATTTAATCCCCAGGACTGAAAAAAAAAAAAAGGAAGAAATAAAAAATTAAAATTGCATATATGAAGCGACTCAGGAGGCTGAGGCAGGAGGAACCCCAAGTTTGAGGCCAGTATAGACAATTTAGAGAGACCCTGTCTCCAAGTAAAAATTTTTTTAAAAGGCAGAGATGCAGTTCAGTGGCAGAGTGCTAGCCTAGCTTAGGGTCTGGGTTCAGTCCATAGTACCACATGCACACACGTGTACCTGTGTGTGTACATGTACATGTGTGTATATATATTATATATGTGACTTGCATTTGTGGTTTGCATTTCATTTCTGTTGGACATCACTGATCCAGACCCAGGGAAGTAGGAAGTCCATTAAGCAGGGCAGGACCACCCTCCCAAAGGGGAGCGCTGTGCTGCATGGAAGGGCCAGAGACATCTCAGGTGGAGGCAGGCTTCAGCTGGAAGTTGTGTGCAGCTGGGCCTCGGGAGAAAGTGGGAAGCAGGGAGGCAGATGGGGCAGGCAGAGAGGGAAGGGGACCCTGGATCACAGGCCCGGAAGCAGAGAGGCTCCGGTCTAGATGCAGAAACAGCCAGTGCAGACCCTTGTGGCATGCCACTGAAGACCAGCCTGTGCCCTCGGCCAGCCTTCTGCCTCCCTGTCTGAGGGTCTCACAGCCAAGACCCCATTTCTATTTTTTTTTTTATTAATGTTTAGCTTTTGGTGCTGGGGATTGAACCCAGGTGTTTGACAGGCAGGCAGAAGCCCAGGAATGACAGGCAGGGTCTTTGTCTCTTGGGACCTCACTCCAGTGGGCAGGCCCTGACATCTGGTCTGTTTTCCAGCTGTCCTCACTACGCTTTGCCAGCAGGATGAAGCTGGTCACAACTGAGCCTGCCATCAACGAAAAGTACGATGCCGAGGTACTCGGGCTGTTTACAGCTGCTGCTCCGTGGGATGACTGGTGTGGGCTTGTTACTCGTGGGCGGCTGGCTGAGGCAGGGAGGAAGCCACGTGGTCCCAGTCCGCCTTCTGGCCCAGGCTCAGTCCCTCTCTATGCTGGGGGAGAGGCTGGGTCTGTCTATCACCCACTTCACCTGTGGGGCTGTGGAGCTCTGGGTGCCCTGGGCTTCTCTATGAGATTTCCTTAGAGCAGATTGATGTTTGTTTTTGACACAGGGTCTCACTATGTAGCTCAGGCTGACCTTGAACTCCCAATGTAGCCTTGGGCCTGGAGCCATCCTTCTGCCTTAGCCCTAAGCTCACGACACTAAACTTTTCAGATCTGAAGGCCCAAGGAAAACATGGACATGTAGCTCTGTGGAACTAAGGGTTTGAGGGGCTGGGGCTTAGAGCAACGCTTTCCAAACTTGAACCGGTATCCGCATCACCAGGTGGCTTACTGAGCCATGGGCCCTGGGTCAGTTCCCAGAGTTCCTGATTTTGTCTGTCCAGGGAGACCTGAGGACATGCATTTTCTACAGGTTCCCCACTGGTGATGCTTTTGTAGCTGCTGCTCTGGGAGCTCTCTTTGAGATCTGCTGGCACCAGGGTGAAGCGCACTGGTGCTGAGTTCAGGAGCCTGCTTGTTAACCATGTAGCCTTGGCAAAACCCCTGTCGAGCTTGTTTCTTCATTGATAAATTCAGAAAGAATAGAATCCACTCTCAAAGGGGTTTTGTGAAGAACAGGTTCCTATGTAGAAACCTCTGAGCACATTGCTATCACGGAGTAAACATTCGGTAAATAGTGGCTAGCACTGTCCCGTCTACAGAGTAGCAGTGGCACTTTATTTCTTTTTGGTTTTGGTTGATTGGGACAGGGTCTCACTGGATAGTCCAGGCTGGCTGTGAATTCCTAAGTGCCAGGATTACAGTGTACATCACCATGCCTGGCTTTGAAGCTATTCTTGTCCTTCATTAGTTGGCGTTCCCTTAGCTCAGGACTGTCACATCACCATGTGCAAACCTGGCCAGGTGAGATGCTGCACCTGACACCAAGGTCTTCCATGCACTGTAATGTTACTTGAAACCTGCATGGCTAGTCCATCACCCAATGGGCATGTGTTTATCATCTCTCTGATGAGTTTTATAAACTTACTACAAGGTCTGGAGAGAGACATGGGACGTTATTTTGGTGCCATCTTCCCTAGACTGTGGCTGGTACTGCTGGGTTGCTGCAGGGCCATCTCCATGCCAGTGCCTGTTTCCAAGGGGCAGAAGAGCCACTGCTGAATCACCTAGGCCGGGAGATTGGCTGTATGGTGGGGGGCTGGCCTCTGTGTCGAGGTTTTAGGCTCTGAGTGATGGTCTTTATCAGTGAACATGGAGTTCAGACTTCCCAAGACCCTTGCTCTCTGCAGTGATCACCAAGGTGGTGGAAGGGCTTCCAGTCTCAGACATACGGACAGCAGCACAGGCTTAGCATGCCCTGCTCTGCCCAGGACAAAGCAAACCTGCAGGCTGAGGAAAGTGGCTAAGGCAAAGGTGGTCCTGCAGCCTGGTGCAGGCCGGAGGCAGAACTCTAAATCATCCTCATTACATGTATGATGCAAACCCTGGCTGCTAGTAAACATACATGTGTCTGCACTGTTTCCAAGGCATTTTTCTATCCAAAGAATTCTCCTGGTCAAATCAAGGAGCTAGTCAGCTGGAGGGGCTGCCTGCCTGTGACCCATGGGTCTGTTTCCAGGCCATGACACCTGGCAGGTGTCAGAGGAAGTGGCTGTCATGTTCACCGGGTGTGAGCTAGAGGCTATGCTCCCTCCATTTCCCCAGGTTGCCCTCTGATGGGCCCGGATGTCAGGGTTACCCAAAAGCTCAGTCAGATTCCCTGCCCTGGGATATCATGTGCTTTCTAAAGCTGGGAGGAGGATGGGGACAGCTAGGCCACTGTCACGCCTCTCCCGTTGGCCCCCACAGGAAGTCCACACCTCAAGGAGACCTACTTGCACTTCCTAAAGGGGCTGAGCCAAGGTTTGGTCTTGGGTCAGGACTCTGATCTGCAAGCTTTGGCCTGGGATTGTGACCCCCTCACTGTGTGAGGTGTAGCTGCAGGAGCGCCTCATTGCCAGGTGACCCAGCTGGATAGGGGGAGAGGGTAGCAGACCTTGGGTCTGACAAGCCAGTAAGGTATGGACTGCATACTGCTTTGGCCACTAGTTCCAGGATCTAGGTGTCAGGGGTTCCCTCTGTGGCCGTTTTGTGACAATGAAAGGATACTCCGTTGTTCACAGTGAGGGTTCTTGGGACAAAGTCCCTGGTGCCTTTTTATGGGAGACACCGAGTATCTCTAGAACTTATAGTGTGTGTACCATGGTGGGCTGCTTGTATCATTGTGTGGTGGAGTGACAACTGGTGGGCAACTTGTAACCCCCGGCTGAACTGAGTAAGCGTGGTGCTGGGTGTGGGAGGGCCACCTGGGGATTGTTGCCAGCAGCGTAAGAGGCAGAACTGGAGGAGAAGAAGTCAGGCTTTTGGGAGCAGAGAAAGGCTGTTGGAGCTGGTGGAAGCTGTAAGAAACTGTTGGTTGTTTTGGAAGAGCTTGTCAAGCTGCCTTTCTGGATGAACTTGGCTGTTTTCATCCTCTGAGTAGCTCGGGACTTTGCTGGCCCTGAGAATAGCTTTGGTTCTCTTTGGGGGAGCTCTGGTCCTCACTTTGAGCATCACTTCTCCAGAGGGGAAGACGATGCACAGCTCAGTCTCCTGGAGAAGCTTGCTACGTTGCCTTTCCTGATGGGAACTCAGCTGTCTTCACCATTGGAGGAGCACAGGACCTCACTGTTGCTGAGGGTGGCTGTGGTACTTTTCGGGGGAGCTCTGGTTCTTACTTTGAGTGTCACTGCCTGGCTCCAGTGTAGATCCCTCAGCCTGCAAGCACAGCCCCTTTGTCCTGCTGGCACAGACTTCCTAGATTCCACCACTGACCTTTGGGCCTTCCCAGCGCAGATTCATGAAACAGGCCTGCATGAGATGTTGTCATGGGCTCTAGGTCTTCAGCTGGACTCATGCAGGACATTTCTGTGGGATCCAGGCCCTTGGCTAGATACCTTGGTCTTAGTGTGTCACAGATCTCCTGCACTCTCTTGTATATGACTCTTTGGGTGACTATTATAAATAACCTTGTAAAATACATGTCCTATATTATATTGTTCCCCTGTAATACTCTCCAAACCAGCACACGGGGAAAGTTCTATAAGGTTCGTCCTCATTGCTCTAGAGTGTTAGCAGTTCTGCTTCCTGAAATGTATCATTTGTTGACTTACCTAGAGTTGCAGAGCATGGGTCAGGCATTTTTCAAAGCACCTGGGATACATAAGTGTGCAAACAGGAATACAAATCTCTGTCTGAGCTTGCTGTGTGTGTTAGCTTTCCATCTGCAAGACATGGGCTGGAGACGTAACTCAGGGGTACCGCACTTTTTATACAAAAGGCTGGGTTCAAACCCTACTACCATCAAACAGAAAACTGTCTGGACATGGCAGGTTTCCAAAGACAGGCCCGCAGGCCAGGACTGTGTTGTATGGGTTTCATGAGTAAGGTATGCACCATCAATACCTCAGAGGGTGCACTGAATGGAGGATGGCGAGGCCTGATGGCATGTGCTGGGGAGGGTATGGCAGGAGGATTGCCAAGACACTATCTCAAAAAAAAAAAGACCAAAAACAATACAGTAACTACTACTCACACTTTTATTTTTTTGAGATAGGGCTTTGCCATGTAGCCCAGGCTGGCCTTGAACTCCCAGTGATCCTTCTGCCTCAGCTTCTCAAGTGCTGGGATTATAGGTGTGTGCCACCACACTCAGTGGTGTGGGCTATTTAATGAAAATTAAAGTGTACCTCTCCAGCCAAAGTAGCCACACTTTGAGGGATTGATGTTCATTTTTGTCACTGCGGAAAGTTATGTTAGATGGCCCTGGTCTAGAGGATATTAGAAGGTAACACAGGGTGTGAAAGAATGAGAGGGAGATTTCTTAAAAATGGTGCTATAGAGGTGGAGAGGGGACTGCAATGTTAGATAGGGTGACTGTGGTATGCCTGATTTAGAAGCCTTGTTTTGTTTTTTGTCTTGTCTGTGCTGAAGAATGAACCCAGAGTATTTACATTGCGTTACGTCCCTAGCCCCTCATTTATTTATTTATTTATTTAATTGTTTTAGACAGGGTCTCACTAAGACCTAAACTGTGATCCTCCTGCCTCAGCCTTCCAGAGTGCTGGGATTATCGGAATGCACCACCACGCCCTGCTTTAATTTAGAAGTTCTGAACAAAGATTTTAAGGGAGTTTGGGAGTAAGTTGTAATGGGGGCGCAGCATCCTGGGCAGAGGGGAGAGGCACTCAGGGGGTGAGCAGACCAATCTGGTGTGGCTAGAGTTGGTCAGTGGAGCACAGTAGAAAGGTGGTGACAGGTGATGAAGCCTCATAGGTCACTGTTCTCCTGCAGAAACCTATAGGGGCGAGAAGTGAGTAAAAAGATGTTCTTGTAGTACTGTTTATAGCAGCAAAACATCAGAGGTAACGCAAGTTCATGCAGCAAGGGATGAGGTTAAGGACCGTGCACAGGTGGGCCTGGGGGTATAGCTCAGCGGCACAAGCGCCTGCCTGGCAAGTGCAAGGTCCTGAGTTTGATTCCCAGTACAAAAAAAGAAAGAAAAGACCGTGCACAGAGAGCAGCCTAGGGTGGCAGGTGCCTGTACTCCCGGCTCCTTGGGAGGCTAAGGCAGGAGGATCGAGAATTTAAGGCCAGTCTAGGCAATTTAGCAAGACCCTATCTCAAAACACAAACCAAAAAGGAAAGTATTCTGGAGCCCTTAGGCCACAAGGAAAAGGCCATCATTCTGAGAGACTAGGAAGAGCCTGGAGCCCTGGGGAAATTAGGGTTGCCTGCCTTCCTTCCTTCCTTCCTTCCTTCCTTCCTTCCTTCCTTCCTTTTTCTCTCTCCTTCCGTCTCCCTCTCCCTCCTTTTCTCCCTCTGTTTCTCTCCTTCCCTCCCTCTTTCCCTCTCTCTCTCCCTCCCTCCCTCTCTCCCTCTCTCTCTGTCCAGTACTGGAGAGTGAACCCGGGGCGGCTCTACCATTGAGCTATATCCCTACCCTTTTTTATCTTTTATTTTGAACCAGGGTCTTGACATGTTGACCCTGCAGGCTGAGTTGCAACTCACAATTCTCCTGGCTCAGCCTCCCTAGTAGCTTGCACTATAGGCACGTGTCACCCGCCAGACCTGGCTTAGTGAGTGAGGTAGCCCTGTAGCCTGTGCTGCCTCTGTCCCCACCTTCCTCTGGGGTGGGGAAGAGGCAAAGGCTGGGGAAGGCTGGGGCCCTCTCAGACCTAGACTCTTCCCTCTTGGGGAAGATGGCTAGTGGGGAGGGTGTGGCCCGGAAGCTAAGCGCACACACTGCCCAGGAGTGGCCAGGGTGTGTGAGCACAGCACCACAGGGAAGAGGCGGTCACCTCTTGCTCACCTCCCTACCCTTTGTGTTTCATGCAGCGAATGGTCAAGAACCTGGAGAAGGAACTGGCACTGCTCAAGCGGGAGCTGGCTGTCCACAACAGCTTGGTATGAGGCAGAGGCTGGGAGGGCGGTTCTGGGCTTCTGTGCCAGGTCCTCTCTGCCAGGACCAGAGGTGGTAGAGCAAACAGAAGCCAACAGGGCTGCGGAGTGGCCCTTAACCTGGCTCTCAGGATGGCCCCCGTACTCACGCTTGGGCTCAGGGCTTCCACTGCTTATTACCAAATGTCCTTCATCTTCCTCCAGACCAACCGCCCCCTGGTGACCTATGACCCCATGGATGAAGTCCAGATTGCTGAGATCAACTCCCAGGTGCGGAGGTACCTGGAAGGAACACTGGAGGAGATCGACGTAAGGAACCACCACGCTAGGCTGGCCTGGGCTCTCTGTCCCTGTCCTAGGCACACCCAGTGTGTGTGTGCTGCTGAACAGGACCTTCCACTGAAGGGGACTGTGGTGGGGGGGGCAGCTCTGCATCCCTGGTTCCGGGGCCCTTCAGCCACCCTGGTCTCAGCTTCTGTGTTTGGGGTTATAAGACTGCGGGTCGTCCAGTGTGGCCAGTGAGTTTACAGGAGGTGGTCTGTCTCAGGCAGGCAAAATGCAATGGGATGCCAGCTTAGCTGCCTCCCTGCTGGTGACCTCCGGCAGAACAACCCCACAGTCCTTTGGGAGCCTCCCTTGTGCAGTAGTGAGGGAGCCGCCCGGCAGGGTGCAGCTACTGAAGGATGGAGGTCAGGCTGGTTGTCTGCAGGGAAGAAGATCCTGGGGTCCACGTTGGAGTGGGTTGAGGAGAGGGAGACAGTAGCATTCGAGGAAGGGTCCTCAGGGAGAAAATGCTTTTCTGTGCAGGGCATCAAAGCCCTCACCAGGCAGTCCCACCTGTTAGCATGGGCAGCCAGAAGATTCAGATTCAGGCTGACTGGGAAGGTGGGCTCTGTGGCCTTCCTAGCAGGGGAGTCTCAAACTGGCCCTCAGTCAAGGGCAATGCTTGTGGGCTTTAGGGCCAGTGGGGAGGTGTTTCTGTAGCTACAGATGTGTGTCTGTGTGTCTGTGGAGTCCATCTGAAGATGACAGACTGAAATTTTTAGGAGCAGGAGAGAGCCAGTTAAATAATTTTGTTCAATTTTTTTTTTAATCTTAAAAAGTATTCTTAAGAACTAGAGATCTTCACTTAGAAAAAGTAGTTTTCATAGCCTCAGCAAATACTTCTCTTGAAAGCTATGAGTGAGATGCTTCTCTGCTCTAGAGAAGGCTTGACTACCACTTTGCTGAGATGTGGTCCGCAGACATCCCATTCTCAAGACAAAGGCCGTGATCTCCTCTGACAGACACAGCCTCAACCCTCGGGGCCTGCGGCCTGATCTCTGCCTTGTAATCTTCCCCCCAGATAATCAACCTCAGACAGATCAAGGAGGTGTTCAACCAGTTCCGGGTGGTTCTGAGGTGAGGGCCTCCCCATACCTTTCCCCACTTCTTCCTCAGGCCACCATTTTCATTTCCTGTATTCTGGGTACTCACCCCCACGAACACCCCTTTCTCTCTCCTACGTGAGGTGCCAGATCTGAGTCCTAGAGTGTACCTTGGTCCCTGGGGCTTACTGGGTCCATCAACAGGACAGACATCTATGGAGTGCCAGCCCTGGGTGTGCCCACAGCAGGATGTCAGGAATCTTCCTCAACCCTGACCTCTAGAGGCGAGGTTTATTTGGGTGAAGATAAATGCATGCCTTGGGCAGCTCATGCTGAGTGCTGTCACTGAAGCTGGCCACGATTCCAAGGGGCCTCACCTAAAAGACTGCCAGTCGCAGCACTGGTTTTGCCCCCTGGGTTCAGCATGGCCTGCAGTGCAAAGTGTTCTCTCTCCATCTTTCCAGCCAACAAGAACAGGAAGTGGAGGCTGCCTTACGCCGGAAGTACACCCTCATAGACAAGAACGACTTTGCAACCATTTCTGCTGTCCAGAAGGTGTGCACGGTTGCCTTTCACTAACAGTGCTTGCCCCAGATTCTCCATCCCCAGCCCTCCACAGAGGCAGCAAGTGTCATGAGTCAAACCAGAGTGAGCACTGCTTAGCAAACATAACACCAGGACGAGCAGGGGGTGACCAGGATGAGAACAAACCACCTGGGAACTGAAAGCGCTTTCCATGAAGTGGAGATGTGGCTAATAATAAATAAGACAGTTTCTAGACTCAAGCTGGAAACCGGCCTTAGGATCCTCAGGGCTGGATAAGAAGGGAGGTGATGTGGAAAGCGGGCATTTGCTAGGGAGGTCAGGGACAGCTCTCCTGAGGCACCAGGGGCAGCCAAGACTTGGCGTGTGAGGTGTCCACTCCAAGATTTGGACAATATATGTGTGTGACCCTGAGGGTCCCAGACCTTTCATCTCACCTATGACCCCTTGACCGACTTCCCTGTTCAGACGGGGCTTATGGATGCTGATAGTCACTTAGTCGGTGAAGCGGATGGACAAAGCTTTGCATTTGGGGTCATCCCTTTCTCCGCCAAGACTGGGAAGAAAACCAAAGCCAAGAAGATATTCAAAGAGCTGAGGTAAGTGATGTCCCTGCTCGGCCTGCCTGGCGCCTGGCTGCCTTGGTGAAAGGAAGGGAGACACGCTGTTCCCTGCCACCCTGGTATCCCTGCTTCCGTGCGGCCACGTGCATGTCACCACTGCCACTGTTCGCAGTGAGGTCTGCTGGGGCCTCTCATCCTTACAGCAGCCCTGCGAGGTGGGAGCTAATGTCTCCATGAACTGACGGAACGAGGGCTCTGGGTAGGGGGGTCACTTCCCAGGATCACACAACTACTGAGGGGTGCCGTGTCTGGGAGGGCCTGGGCAGCACTGCAGAGTCCTTGTCCTCTGCTACCTCAGGTGGTACCTGCCCCCTCACCACAGTCCCCCACTGACTGGCACTCAGTCACCTAAGCCCCAGTTCACCTTTCAGACAAGACTTGTACATGCAAGGTGGGAATAGTGGTCTGGTTCACTTAATGAACTCCTACTGTGCACACCCAGTCTGTAGCCTCCCAGAATCAGCACTGCATAGCAGGAAACAGGTGCAGGTTTTGGAGTGCAGATGGGGCCCACTCCCCTGCTGTACACCTAAAGCCCCCAAGGAGTCACCTTGTGTGAGACGTGAGACCCAGTGCGTGCCTCTGTCTGAGGAGTCACCTTGCGTGAGACATGAGACCCAGTGCATGCCTCTGTTCCCATGCCCCTAAAGTGGGAATAACAACCACAGCTTCAGAGTAACTGGAGTTGCTGTGGGGCTCCCTGAGTGAGTGCTGTCCCTCCCTGCACATGGGCCAAAGTGACTTGCAGAAAACTGTTGCATACAGGCAGGCATTAGGTGGCAGAAGATGCTATCTGCCTCATGCCTCCTATGGCCAGTCACACCCAGGCCTCTCTGGCCGCTGGGCAGTCAGTGCAGTAGCATGCTCTGAGCTGGTCCCCTGAGCCACAGCTGTGACCAGAGGAGGAGCAGACAGCAGAAAACACCGCGGGCAACCTTGTGTCGGTTCAGTCCTGAGGCCGATACTCTGGAGAAGGAGCACGGCTGGCTTTTCTGGGAGTTGAGTTGGTGTTCGCTGGTGCAGGTGTGAAGCACAGGACACAGGTCACAGCCCCAGGACCGACTTGTCCTGTTTTACCGCTGGGCCACAGACAGATCCCCCATTGAGCAGTGGCTCTGCCAGGACTTCCCAGAGACACCTGTGTGACTAAAGCCTCAGCCGCCCTGGCAGCTCTTAGAGTCCACAGCCCACCCAGCAGGGCCACATGCTTTTAAACTGGGTCATCCTGTCCGTGGCCTGCTGAGACTTTGAAAAGACCACTGTTCTGATGAAGGGAGAGAACAGGCTCTTTTCCTTCTTGTTTGCATGGCTTAAAGTCACACTCTGCCCGAGGATACGGTCATGATAGTAGCTGATGGTAGTGGGGGCTTTCCTGGTATGCACAAGGCCACAGAATTACCCGCAAAGCAAAACGAAACCGAAGCCCAAACAGAAAGATAAGAGCTGAGAGGGATGGGGGCCTGGTATGGTGAGGGCTGAGAATAGTCACCCACCCCAGTGCCCACGACTGAACTCTGGGGCTCCCTTTCCTTCTTCCAGCTCTTCACTGAGGAAGGAAGGTAGCACCAGCCCTGTGAGTGCCAAGGACCTGGATGTGGTCTCCACCTCCAAGACCCAGCTGGTCCCATCTGTCAAGGAGGGGGATGGCAAGGACATGCTTTCCCAGGAGAGGGAAACCTCCAGCACTGAGCCTCCAGCATCCAGTTCCCCGAAGGAGGAATCCCACCCACCCAGGTAATGGTCAGCAGATAGCTCCTGCACCAGAGCACCCCAAAGCACAGTGCGCTCCCCAGTATGTAAGCCTGCCTGCAGCCAGAGAGAAAGAACACAGGAGGTAAGGGTAAGACTCTGAGTAAGCCTAAAGATGACACAGACACATGTAAAATGATCCCACTGCAGGAGTCATCCAAGACACATAATTCAATGTGGAATTGCTTTAGAACCTCCACACAGCAATTACTAAAACAAAGTTATACGTCTTTTACATAAATAATGCATCACATTATATCACATTCTCAAGATATCATATTCTCAAGGTATGAGTGTAACTTCTTCTTTTCCTCCATCCAACTCCCTAGTGAGTCAGTAATTGAGTTTTTAGGAATCCATTGTAAGAAAACAGAGGCATAGACAAGGTTTATACAAAAAGATATTCAATGCATTGTTTGTTTACTTTTTTTTTTCATCTTTTGGAGACAGGGTCTTGCTATGCAGTTCAGGCTGGCATTGAGCTCACCTTGTAGCCCAGGCTGGTCTTGAACTCACAACAGTCCTCCTGCCTCAGCGTCCTGTGCATTGTTAATTTAATAATTAAATTTGAGAGGTTGAGGCAAGAGGATCTCCATGAGTTTGAGGCCAGCCTGGGCTACATAGTGAGTTCAAGGTCAGCCTGGACTACTATATACATAGCTAGATCCTGCCTCAAAAAACCAAAAAGGAAAAAAGAAAAAAGAAATCTCACATGGAAATGTGCCAAAGTAGGGGTCCCAATAGATAATGAATGTGTGTGTGTGTGTGTGTGTGTGTGTGTGTGTGTGTGTTCTGTGTCCTATTTTTGCTTCCCTCATTGTTTGCGTCAGCCTGTGCCCTTGTGGGCTGAGTAACAGTGAGATGAGAGAATGAGGTACTTAGCTCCAATCGGGGGTAAGTGGTACTTAGGACTTTGGCCTCTTGCCCCAAAGGGAGCCCGAAAGGGAGAACAATGAAAGTCCCGTCACCTCCAAGGCTGCTGCCCATTTCTTTCTCCTTGGCCTCTCCCTCTGTCCCCAGGCCCAGAACCCCACCCCCCAGGCCTTTGGCCTTTGAGGATTTCAAGAATGAGCGAGGTAGTGAGATCAACCGCATCTTCAAAGAAAACAAATCCATCTTGAACGAACGGAAGAAAAGGGCCAGTGAGACCACCCAGCGTATCAACACCATTAAGCGAGACATTGATGCAACGAAGGAGTCGCTGAACTTGCAGAAGTCACTACGGGAGAAACAAGGTGAAGGTGCTGGGAAGATTACCGGGGCAGAGGGCTGTGGGGTCTCAGGGTGCCCCTGCTCCAAAGTTCCAGCCTTGAGCACTACAGATGGGAAGGGGCCTCCTCGCCCCTAGGTCACCTCACTCGGCTCTGTCAGCCCCTCAGGGGACCACAGAGTCCCTCCCTGCCAGCCCACCTCTGTCCACGCCCCCACCCCCCTTTCCTGCATTATCTCAGACCTGGTTGCTGTGTCTTTACCTGATATGTGCTGCTATTTATGGAATAACTGGCCACTGGTCCTACAGAGGAGATGGGCAGCTAGCACCCCCTACAAGGTCACCTCCCTGCCCAGTGGATCAGGTGCTGGCAGGGACCGTGAGAAATCCGGTGGGAACCAGCAGGTGGCTGTCAGTACGACCTTTGCTGGTCGTGACTTCTGTCACCTGTGCTGGCCTGGCAGCCTCTCTCCTAGGGCAGGCAGGGTGGGTGTCCCAAGCTTGAAGAGCACAGGTCTGTGTGGAGTTGGTGCTTATCCAGTTGTCCTGACCCAGTGTTGCATGAGGAGATCACCCACAGTGTGGTCAAGCCACAGGCAGCAGAGGACTCTGGGAGAGCCAGGAGGCCCAAACCTGCATTTTAATGAGTGACCACGTTGACTCTGAGGTTTTCCTGGCTCCCTCTCATGTTTTCTTCCTGTCAGGGGCCCTGCAGTTTCCTGGGCCTACCCCGCTAGCTCACAGCCCAGGTCCAGACCCACTCTCACGCGTGATCGCCTGATGCCACACGGTGTGTTCTTGCAGGTCAGATGGATCCTCGCACACTCGGTGCTTTTTACACATCTGTTTCTCAGAGGGCACTTTATTTCCCAGTTCTCTCAGCCATTGCACTCATGCCCCACATACAACCATGACACGGTACTCCAGCAGGCAGGGCCCTCCAAGAGCCTGGGAAACAGGAGGAGTCCAGGCAAGGTGGCGCCAAACATGCCTCCAGCTAGACCTTCCTGGGAGAGTACCTGGCAAAGACCCTGCAAGCCCTTCTCCATCCCCTCTGCTCTACCTCTGAATATACAGATCCTTGTGATATATATATATATATATATATATATTTTTTTTTTTTTTTTTTTTTTTTTTTTTTTTTTTTTTTTTTTTTTTTTTTTTTTTTTTTTTTTGGTCTTTTTGAGGCAGGGCCTCACTGTGCAGTTCAGGCTGGCTTTGAGCTCACTTTGTAGGCCAGGCTGGTCTCAAACTCTCAGTGATCCTCCTGCCTCAGCTTCCCATGTGGTAGGATTACAGGCATGCACCACCATGCCTGGCTCTTGTGATATATTCAAAATAAAGTGTATGCATGCTATGCTGACATATCATTTATTCCTAAATGCACCTGAAAACAGCCATTTCCGAAGGATGAAAGAAAAAGGAAATGTATACTTAAATGTTGTTTTTAAAATTATGTCTACCAATATAAAAATTGTTTTAGCTCTTTCCTCTCAAAAGTTTTATATCCACTATTATTAATAAGAAATCCTGTACAAGGGCCTTGCTTTAGTACCCAGTGATAGCAGTTCATGTGTACAGTTTTTTTTCAAGGAGTTTGAGACAGGGTCTTGCTATGTCATCCCAGGCTGGCCTTAAACTCATTGTGTAGCCCAGGCTAGCCTCAAACTCATGGCACTCCTCCTGTCTCACCCTTGTGTATTGCTGGGATTACAGGTATATGCCACCATACCTGGCTTCATGTGTGTAATTTATATGATAGGGTGCTTAATAAATATCTTTGGCTAAGGCTAGATGTGGTAGTACACACCTTTAATTCTAGCACTCATGAGGCTGAGGCAGGAGGATCTCCATGAGTTCAAACCCACCCTGAACTACCTAGCAAGATCCTGTCTCTAAAAAAAATAAAGAAAGAAAGAATATCATTGGCTAATAGGTTTAACACCAAAATAAGCATGGCACACGGGTCTCTCCTCACGCATCTCTTATTTGTCCTAAAATACCAATAGGGTGCTGCTGCTGTGAGCTCCCCACCCCATGGACATGCCCTGGCAGCCTGGCCTTCTTGTGCTCTGACTACCTCCCTGCCTGTGCCAGCCCCTCTTCCAGTCCCCTGTCTACCCCAGGGGCTGCCTCCTCATTCTGACCTCCTCTCTGCAGGTGAGTATGAGAACAAGGGGGTGATGATCATCGACGAGGAGGAATTCCTGCTGATCCTCAAGCTCAAAGACCTCAAGAAGCAGTACCGTAGCGAGTACCAGGACCTGCGCGACCTCAGGGCCGAGATCCAGTACTGCCAGCGCCTGGTGGATCAGTGTCGCCAGCGCCTGCTCATGGGTGCGCAGGCTGGGAGGGCTGGTGGCCCCTTGAGGTCAGGAGGAATTGGGAAGGCCACAGCCTGAGATTTGAGGGTCCTACAAACTGCCTGGGGCGGGAGCAGGAGCGGGGCATGGCTTCAGGTGTGCAGTTTGCAGGGTGAGGGATGAAGATGGAGAAGGTGCCAGCTCTGGCACAGGAAATGAACAGGGGGAGCCTGTGGCAGGTGCAGGCTGAATGGGCACACGGCCCTCACCTGCCCCCTCGCTGGGGTTCCCCATACCTCACAGCGCTCTCCTTCCTCCTGGCAGAATTTGACATCTGGTACAACGAGTCCTTTGTTATCCCTGAGGACATGCAGACAGCCCTGAGGCTGGACAGCAGCATCCGACCAGGCATGGTGCCTGTCCAGAGGGTTGTGTCTCTGGTGAGTGGCACGAGGGTTGGGCCGTGAGATGGCAAGGGTTGAGCGCAGGCCAGCCGCAGCACCCCTTGTCCTGAGTTCTCACAGCTGTGACAGCATAGGGTGTGCTCCAGCCTCCTCCACAGCTGGCCAAGCAGGGGCAGGGACTGGTGCCTCCTCAGTTATTGGAAAAACATCGCTCTTCCCACTCCCACCCTCCTGGGATGGCTTGTCCTGCCCATGTGGCCGCTCCGGAGGTGTGAAGATCCTGACAGACTCAGGGGCCACAGGATTGTGAGATGTTGTGGGTGGATCCTCACAAGGCCAGGCTGACGGGACTGTCCTGGGTCCTGGGTTGGGCCGCCCCCAGGGAGAAGATGACCAGGACAAGTTCAGCCAGCTTCAGCAGACAGTACTACCTGAGGCACCTGAGTCCATTGCCTTCATCAACGCCAAAGTCAAAACAGAACAGAAGGTAACTTGGAAAGTTCTTGTCGCAAGACTGCAGGGCCTCAGGGACCTCATCACCAGGACGCGGCAAATCTCACTCCCTGCTTTCCAGAAGTGGGGGCTGAATAACACCAGCTGAGGGAGGTCCAGACTAGAATACATTGGCCAGAGAGGGTCCCAGAGACCCCGGCCATGCCTGCACATGGCTGGCCAGCCACATGTGGTTCACAGCTAAGAATAAGGCCCAGGGGTCCCCTAAAGCCACCTGGGGGCAAGTCATAGAGGACCACGTACAGCAAGGCAGAGCCACACATACCAGTAGCCTCAGGTTGGGTCTGTGACTCCTCCCTGAGCAGGCTGGCAGAAGTAGACTCCACCTGCCAAGGTCCAGCTTGGAGCCAGAACCCGGAGGGGTCCATGCCCAGAGGCAGGTTTTACACAGCAGATGCGGAGCAACTGCCTGAGTGAGCTCATTCTTTTAAAATATTTTTTATAGGGCTGTTGATTTAGCTCAGTGGCATAAGCACCTGCCTGGCAAGCACAAGGTCCTGAGTTTGATCCCTAATACTGCAAAAAAAAAAAAAAATTGTTTTTACACACTAGTATGGTAGAACATGCCTGTAGTCTCTACTACTGTACTTAGGAGGCTGAGGCAGGAGGATCACTTGAGCCCATGAGTTTGAGGCCAGCCTGGGCAATATAGTAAGATTTTGTCCCTGCAGAAAGTTGGTTTTTGTAGTTATTTATTTATTTTTTCAAAAGAGGATACCTTCAGATATTTTAAATTTTTTTTTTTAAAGTGCGAAAGGTACAAATACCCCATACCCCATCCTTCCACTTCCCATCAACCTCCTCTGACAGGGAACTATCTCTTGGTCTTAGTGTTCCCTAGATTGCTCTGCATCTTGCTTTTCCACTCAGCAGTGCGTCCTGAAGATCACTCCATGCCAGCCTACATAGGGCTGCTGTGTTCTTTTTGGCAGCTGCACAATAGGATTCCACATGAGGATTTATCAACATGTGTTTAACTCATCTGTATGTGTGTGGTGAGGGTGTGCTGGAGATTGAACCCAGGAAGTGCTGAGTGATGTCCCTAGCCTGTTTAAAAATTTTATTTTATTTTATTTTATTTTTTTGGCGGTACTGGGGATCAAACTCAGGACCCTGCGCTTGCTAGGCAGGCGCTTATTCCACTGAACTATATCCCCAGCCCTAAAAATTTTTTTTTTTAAACAGGGTTTTTCTAAGTTGCTAAATTGCCCAGGCTGGGATTGAATTTGTGAACCTCCTACCTGAGCCTCCCATATGGCTGGGATTACAGGCGTGAACTACCACCCCTGCCTCACCCATGTCATACTGATGAACACTTAAGAGTTCACCTTTCTTGCTGGACATGGTGGCGCATGCCTGTAATCCCAGCACACGGGAGGCTGAGGCAGGAGGATCATTGTGAGTTTGAGGCCAGCCTGGGCTATAAAGTGAGCTCAAGGCCAGCCTGAACTGCATAGCAAGACCCCGTCTCAAAAAGACAAAAAAAAAAAAAGAGTTCACATTTCTTTTTTAAATTAATTGTTTAATTATTTTTTTCTATTTGTGGTGCTGGAATCAAACCCAGGGCCTCATGCATGTGCTGTATCACTAAGCTACATCCCTAGAGCTCTGGTTATGAATTTACTTTTTTGTTTGTGACTTTCTTTTTTTTTTTGCAGTTACAAGGGGATCAACCCCAGGGCACCCTACCACTGAGCTACAGTCTACATCCCTTTTTATTTTCTATTCTGAGACACAGTTTTATTTGCAATACCAGGGATTGAACCCAGGCCTGGTGCTGAAGTATATGTTTTAAATGTTTTTATTTCAAGACCAGTCTTGCTAAGTTGCTTGATTGCCAAGGCCATGCACTAACTTTTTGTGCAGTGTTGTGCTAGAACCAGTTACATTTTCATGCATTTATTTACTCATATATGAAATATGTAGGATCAGATTTTTCAAGGTCAAGAATCTTCCCATTTTATTGAATATGATGGCTTTTGTCTCTCTGTGTGTAATGAATGTGAGAACACTAAGGTGAACGAGAGGGGTGTACAGTTCCTTGGTCCATGTTAACTCCACACCTCCTGCTCAATTCCTTTTTTCTCTCCTTTTCTTTGTCCAGCAAAAGTACTTGAAAACCATGATGGGCCTCCAGCAGGCCCGCAGAAAATAGTCTCCTCACCAATCCCCGGAGGGCCCGGCAACTCCAGCCTGCTGTAGTGGAGCCGCTAAAGCACCTGCCAGGAGCTCCAATCACCCTGGCCCTGGCTGCCGCTGGAGGACATGTCATGGCCTGCACGCTGGGAAGAGTGTCTTCCAGGGTGCACCCTTGCTCACCTGCACAGAGCGTGTTTGGTTTTGATTCACTGTCTTACATGTATGGACAGGATAAAATTACTTTCTAGTTTGGACTTTTTAGTGCTAATCCAAGAATGATGTTTTATTTCCTACCTGAAAGGACCCCTTTCCTATGTGCCAGTGGGGTTAGAACTGAGTTTCAAGTAAGCAGAAGAGGAGCTCAGCCTTTCTCCTTCTGCGGGCTCTTTCCTCCCCTGAGGGACACCCGAGTGAGTACTTGGTCTGAGGTGTCCTGCCTCTCCTAGCACCCCCAGATCTTCAGTTCTCCAGGCGCATCTTTTATGTGTCTTTGAGCCAGGCAGGGCAGAAGAGGCCCTCCTGCCTTGGCAACCAAGGGTGCACCTGCTCTGGCCAGTGACCTGGCAAGGAACAAGGCCCCCTTGTGCCTGGCAGCAGGTGAGCCAGCGTCTGGGGCACATGCCCTCCCCTCCAGAGCAAACTGTGGCCTAAGCATCAGGTGTCTGTCTGGCTTTCTCTTTTCTGCTCTCTCTCAGCATGGGCCTACAGATAAGCCGGCTAACAATGGCCAGGTTACCCCGGATAGGAAGGGGATGACACTGCTGAGGTCCAGCAGGGAAGAGGACATTGCTGAAGTGCTTAGAGGGGGCTTTGTGCTCGGTCACATGAAAGGGAAAGAGCTTACTGGCTGCTTTGCTCTGAGGACACACAGCAGGTCTCTCGTGGCTTCCAGGATTACTGAGGCATGCTCGTGTGGGGGATGCAATATCCACCACGTGAGAAGTTTCGGGGCTTCCTTTGGGATCTGGTTGGTGCAGTCCCCAGATGCCAGAGAGGGGACGCGTATTTGCTAATGGGAGCAGACAGTTTGCTAAAAGGTAGAGATGGCTGAAAGGCAAACTGTTATCTTAAAATAAGAAGAGCTTGAATCAAGAACAGTTCTGCCCTGAAACAAGTTGTGAGCGCCTTCAGCTGTAGGCCCCCTGGTTGGCGGGGTATGTGCACACAGGGCAGGAGGCTCGACTGAATAACTGCACGGCTCTGTCCCTCACCCATCAGTGAGTAGACGATGTGGGGCTTGTTAGAGAGAAATCTGAGGGCTTTCCCGGCCCTGCCTCCACCACTTTTCTCTTTCACTGACTGATTGTCCTGAAATCACTTTCTGGCCTCTGGGCCAAGGGTTCTGATTCCTTCCCTTACTGCCTCTCCCCTTCCCAGGACTATTTGGGGTTATTAGGTCTTGGGGGCTTCTCAAGCAACGGGACATAGAAAATGGGGTTACATCTTGTTGGGGCCACGGGCAGCGGCTGTTTGTGGAGTCCCCAAACTCCCTTCCCTCCGGTTGGCAGCGGTGGCTGGCATGGGGGGCTGGGCCTCCTGCCCTCCAGAGTCCTTCGCCAGGCCTAAGGCTTGCAGCCGTGTCAAGGGGGCCTTGCGATGGCAGTGTGTGCTCGCTGCTCTCCGATTTGTCTCCGGTTCACCTGTCGTCACACAGGCCTCTCCCATCAGTTCTGCACAACCTGAACAAGGGATTATCAGGGAGGACGGAGCCACGGGAATACACCAGGATGGTGCTCAGTGGACCACTGTCCACACACATGACAAGAAGTTGGGAGGCGCTGTGTCAGTGAGGCTTGCCATTCCACAAACTGCTTCTGCTGGGTCAATTCAATGTGCAAATCACATCCAAAGGGATTCCCAATTCCATCAATGGGATGAGGAGATGACCCAAACATAGTCCTGCTACAGAGAGGTGGGGATTCTCCAGTACTGGGAATTGAAGCCAGGGTTTTCATATTGAGCTACATCCATACCAGTTCTTTATAATTTTTTTTTTTTAATTTTTGAGACAGAGCCTCACTAAATCCCTAAATTTTCCAGGCTACACTCAAACTTGTGATTCTCCTATCTGAGTCTTCACAGTTCTGGGATTATAGGCCTAAGCCTCATTATATTTTTAAAATGCAAAATTAAATTTGTAGTAAAGGAACTGGTCAGGCATGGTGGTACATGCCTATAATCCCAGCACTCAGGAGGCTGAGGCAGGAAGATTGCTGCAAGTTCAAGGCCAGCCTGGGGTATGTAGTGAATTCAAGGCCAGCCTAAACTACACAGGAAGACTGTAGCTCAAACAAACAAGCAAATAATAAAAACAAAAACAAAGACAAAAAAGAAAGAAAAGAAGAAGGAAGTAAAGCTGGTATCATGGTACATGCCCATAATCCCAGTACTCTGACAGAAGAAGTGAGAGTTTCAGGTCAGCCTGGCTTGATATTGAGTTCAAGGCCGCACCTTGCTACATAATAAGAACCTATCTCATTCAAACCAATGAACAACAACAACAAAAACCCCCCAAACAAAAACCAAACCAAACAAAAAAGAACATCTAGGAGCTCGAAACAAAGAGGGAATTTTTCAAATCCAGTGCTGTCATCATGTGAACTAGCCATGGATGGTAGGCCAGGGAGAAGGTATGAGAATGCATTGCTGTACTTGAGCATTTGTGTCCACAGAAGTATGAGAAATGAGGCTTTGGCGCATGCCAGCTAGGAAGCTGGAAAGAGCATTCCCTGCGTGCTGATGGCACCGTAAGACTCCTCCTGGGGGAAGAGGTAAACTATAGGAAGTTCTTCCATGCTGGGAGAGTGGAAGAACAACTTCCATGAGAGTTTGCAACTGTGTATAGGATTGAGATTCAGATCTACTCTGTCTGCTCCATGGCACATCATGTTGAGGAATTAGCATCAAAATTACTAGGCTTGTGATAAATGCACAACTTAATAGAATCAAATTTTAAGAATCTACTCTACTCTATGCCTGTTTACCAGCCACAAAGCCCACAAATATGAGCTTTCAAATATTAAACACACACTCTGAAGTCAAGTAGGGTGGCACACACCTCTAATCCCAGGTTGAGATAGGATCATCGGAAGTTCGAGCCCAACATAGGCAATTTAGTGATTTAGTGAGACTTTGCCTCAAAATTAGAAAAGAAAGAACCAAGAAAGGAAGAAAGGAAGAAAGAAGGGATGTAGCTCATTGAGAAGGCCCTTGTTCAATTCTCAGTCTTGCAAAAATAAAAACCAAAAAACACACAAACAACATATCATTGTGGACATATCATAAAAGGAAAGACAGACTTACAAGAACTTCAAATAAGCAATTGGAAAAAGATTGTACAATATGTGTACATATATAGGTACATATAAACATACAAATATGTATATATAATACATACATTAAAGACAAAAGAGAGCTAAGAATAGTCATGTATATCTGTCATCCTAGCTACTCAAGAGACAGACGAAGATCACGAGTTCAAGTCTAGCATGGGCAACATAGGCCAGCTCAAAAGAAAAAAGCAAAAAAAGAATTGAAAAAGAGGCTCTCCAGGGCTTCAAGTTTGTAGCTGATCCTGGCGAGGCCTTGGTGGTCTGTGCTGCTGGGCAGGGCGCCCTGGTGCTGCTGCTGGCCTCATGCACCTCCACTGGGTGGCAGGTGGAGGAGCTGGGTAATGATTGTGGGCATATAGTGACCTATCAGGACAGTGGCACAACAATGTCTTAAGAATCCCCAGGGACTTAACACCAATCACATTATGAAAAGACTAAAGCAACAGCAGCATTGTATAGGTACTTGCTGAGTGTCCTGATTGCACTGAGAGTCCACGGTGAGTGGCGACCTACACTACCTAGATTTATCACTGTGTTCTGTGATGTCCACACAATGGCAAAACTGCCCAACTGCCCAAAGAGACAGGAGCTGGTTTAGAGGTTGGGCAATTTGAATATGGAATCCAAGATCTGTGCTTCTATCTTCTCTTTACCAGCTCTTCAAACATATAGGCCTATATTTGCTGTACATGTATTGAATCATTTTTCCCCAATAAGTTCAGCAATAACTTCTTTCATCAGTTTCATGATCAAAACCACACAGCCACCTGACATGACTGTGGTGGATTAACTAATGGTCAACTTGTAACACCCAGCTGAACTGAGTCAGCATGGTTCTGGGCATGGAAGGATCACCTGAAGATTGTGGTCAACAGCGTAAGAAAGAGAACTGGAGGGGAAGACAGTGTGCTGTTGATTCTTCTGGAGAAGCTTGTCACACTGGTTTTCCTGATGTGAGCTCAGCTGTTCTCATCATCAGAGGAGCTTGGGTCCTCACTGTAGCTGAGGACGGCTGTGGTACTTTTCGGAGGAGCTCTGGTCCTTACCTTGAGCCTCGCTTCCTGGCTCCAGTGCGGATCCCTCAGCCTGTTGGCACAGATCCTTCATCCCACTGGTGCAGACTTTCTAGCTTGCACCACTGGCCTTTGGGTCTCCCGAGGGAAGATCCATGGTACAGACTTGCATGAGACATTGTCGTGGGCTCTGGGCCTCCAGCTAGACTCATGGAGGACACTGCCATAGGCTCTAGGTCTTCAGCTGGACTCATGCAGGACATTGCCATGGGATCCGGGCCCTTAGCTGGATTCTTTGGGTCTCTAATGTGTGGACAGATCTCTTGAACTAGTTGCATTTGACTATTTGGGTGAATATTATAAAATAATCCTATAAATTATGTATCCTGCATTAAATTGTTTTTCTTATAAACTCAGACTACAACAGTGACCAAATGGTTTTTAACCACATTCTTGTTACTGCCTGTGATGCCCAATCTGGACAGATATATGTGGGGAACAGAGAAGTGTGTACTGTCTGACTGCTAGAAAACTAGAAGGGTTCATGGGGGCTGGGAGGAGGTAGCTTACTTTTCCTGCAGGAAAACCCTTTTTTATTCATGCACAGAAAAATAAAGGAATTCCCTCTCAGCGGTGGGTAGAACAGTGGCCGCAAGATGTCGAAAGGAACTGGCCTACTGCGCTCCAGAAGGCAGCTCCTATGGCTCCCAGCCCTTGCTTCCTTCTGTTCAAGAAAAAAGCCCTTTGTCAACTAGGTCTTGGTCTTGAGCCTGATGCCAAAGGAAATAGTGCTGCTGCTCCATTTGCACCTCTCACAGCTCTTCCCATGATCACCGGCTGCCAGAACACTCCATGAAAGGGGACAGCCTTCTGATTCTTCTTCCTACCTAAAGAACTGCTCTCACCGGTGGGGTGGGAATTGGTGACACAAATTAAGAATGAACCTGCCTTACAGATAGGGACAGAGGCAGAGCAGAGGGGAAAGGTGGGTTTCAAGTCCTGGTGCAGTAAAGATGCGGGAGTGCTGGTTGTGAAGTGTGTGCCCCTGAGAAATGAGAGCCCTGCTACAGGTCAGGGCTGGAGTAGAGTCTGTTTTTTTTTTTTTTTTTTTTTTTTGGCGGTACTGGGGATCGAACTCAGGACCCTGCGCTTGCTAGGCAGGCGCTTATTCCACTGAGCTATATCCCCAAAGAGTAGAGTCTGACTTTGTTTTTCTTTTGTTTTGTTGGTACCAAGAATTGAACTCAGGACCTTGTGCTTGCCAGGCAGGCACTTGTGTTGCTAAGCTATATCCCTGGCCCTACAGTCTGACTGAATGCACACAGACTTGCCAATCCAATAACACTTCTCTGGCCAGAAAGTAAGCCACAGTCAAAATTAGAAGTCACTGAGCTCTCATTTGGGTTCCAGTGAAATTTATTTTTGTAAATATTGAAATATAGATGTAGATGTTTTCTGAAAGTCAAGATGAAGAGTCTTAACTGGAAGTGCAGACCAGTGTCGCTGAATGACTGAGCATGGGGCCCGGCCCTGGAGCGAGGGGATGCTCTAGGTTGCCGGACGCTGTTCATTGGAGCCCGGGCTGGGCTGAGGCAGCGCAGTACAATGAGGAGCTGATAGTTAAAGAGATTATGGCATCTGAAAATGACAATGTTGAAAAACAGAACTTTTGTAATAATATTGAGGATCATTCCACTGATCTTCCTAGAAAAAAGATATCTAATTTCACTAATAAGAACATGAAGGAGGTTAAGAAAATCTCCAAAGCAGTTGGCTGCTTACATAAATAGAACTGTTGGACAGGCTGTGAGAAGCTCATACTACACAAGGTGATCTATCCCAGAAAGAAAGTTCATCATCCCTTTCCAAGTCCTTGTTACAGAAAAAAACAGTCCCCTAGAAGTGGGGGCTGTGACATGGCAAATAAAGAAAATGAACTGGTTTGTGCAGGCTGCTTGCCTGAACAATTACCCCATGACAGTCAGATGTACGTGGGTAACTCCACTGACTGTAGTTCTTCTCAGACAGAAAGTCCATCATCAAAATACAGTGGGTTTTTCTCTAAGGTGCAAGTTCTGTTCAGCAGGAATTTGAGAGTGTAGCTTTAACTTTCTGGAGAAAGAGGTGTAAGTGAACTTGTAGCTTATCTGGTAAGAATAGAAGACCTTGGAGTTGTGGTAGATTGCCTTCCTGTGCTCACCAGTAGTACTTCTTTTAGTTTCCAGAAAGAAAAACAGTATATCTCACTTGGCTGCTGTGTAGATTTATTGCCTCTAGTAAAGTCATTACTTAAAAGCAAATTTGAAGAATATGTAATAGGTGGTTTAAACCGGCTTCAAGCAGTAATAAAAAGGTGGTGGTCAGAACTATTATCCAAAACAGAAATTATAAATGGTAGAAATATTCAGATTTTAAAACAACAATTAAATAGATTGTGGGAACAGGAAAACCATCTTACTTTGATTCCAGGCTATACTGGTAATATAGGTAAAGATGTAGATGCTTATTTATTGCAGTTGCATTGAAAGATTTCATCTACTAAAGAACATTTGGTTATTTAAAAGCAACTCTGGACCATATGATTTCCAACTCTGAACTGTGGGAGAAAGAAAAACAATTCTTTTCTTTTAAAAATGCACATAAAGAAACCACTAATGAAATCCTAACAGTCTACTTCACATTGAAGTGGAAAGATATCCAAAAGGAGTGACTTCAGCTTCAGTGAGGTGAAAGTACACTATGAGGATTGTTCCCCTTTGCTGTATCTGAGGCTTACAGTTATTTAGTAACATCGTTTAAGAACTACTGGGTCTTCATGCAGTCCTGCATTAGAATATAATTTATACTATGTGAAAAAAGAAGACAGGATTTATTACTAGGAACCACAGTGACCAATCATGGGTTTTTGTGTGTATTTTATATAAAAAAAGTAAAACACCTAAATGTGTACAGCTATTTTCCTATGTTGAAGAGACTAGCAAAGTTTAAAACATCATAGTAAATAATCAGTATTAAAATTTTGTATGCACTAAGATACTGTGTTTATAAAATGCCTTAATTATTAATAAGCCAATGTGTTATGATACCAATATCTTCTTGCTTTTAAAAAATTAGAACCAACAATGCTTCTGGCATGATAAAATTATGGAATTAAATCAGGGGTTTACATTCATGTAGAATGTTTTTGTTAAAACATATTCCACACGATTTTTGATATGTGAGAATATTGTTAATATCTCTGATTTTTTTTGCCAGAATTTTCATGTCATGTATGTATGTGTTATTGCTGTGTAAAGAAAAAGGTGAATATGTATTTATATGAATGTTTAACTGGAAATGTCCATGGAGTTGGCTAATTTGTTTGCTTTTTAGTATGTATAGATCTCTAATATCATTTCTGTATTATTTAAACTTCATTGGCATAAATTCACTAAATATTAAAAAAAAAAAGACCAGTGTCACTAAACCATAGGGATGTGTTCTTGCCATTGCGTGAACATCACAGAACATCCTGACAAAGCCAGGCAGTGCAGGTCGGCCACTTGCTAAGGCCTCTCAATGCAACTGACTCAGTAAAAAGCTATGAGAAGCTGCTGTTGGTGGAACACACCACGCTATTTGACAGCAAGCTTTCTATATATACTTGGAAGGATGCAGTGAAAAACACAAACTTCTTCCAGAAGCATTTACATACCTTCAAGAGGAAGAAACCAAGTGAGTTTTACTGTGCTTATGTTGTTTGGTTTAGGGCAGTGGTGGCGAACCCATGGCATATGTGCTGCAGACACCTCTTCCTTATCATTGAAAGCTCTAAAAGTTTGCTATCACTGGTCTAGGGAATCATATATATTGCACAACTTAGTGGGATGACTGTTATTGTTTGTGTCTAGGTGTCCCCCCAAAGCCTCATGTAATCATGGGGGCAGGCTTTTCACAGGTGGTTGAATACAGAATGTGTGATTGATCCATAACCTAATCCTGGGATTAGGGTGTGAGTGTTACACCTGCCCTAGGATACATACAATAGGTAGCCTGTGTGCAATCTAAGGGGCAAAAAGAGGCTTGTCCCTTCTCTCTCATTGCTTTTGCTACCTTCTGCTGCCATGAATTGTTTGCCTCTCTGCCATGAACCATCCTGCTTTGTAGCCAGCCGATTATGGACTGAAACCTCTACAAACTGTGATCTAAATAAACCTTTTCTCCTTTAACTTTGAGTGCCAGGTATTTTGTCTAGGAAACAAGAAAAATAATTAAGACAGAATTTGGTACCAGAGAATTGAAGTCATTGCTGTGACTGTTCCTGACAATGTGGTTCAGGAGCCTTTGGGAATGAATTGTGGGAAGAGTTTGGAAAGGTTCAGAGATGTCGCCTGAAAGAGTAGCTGGGACACTTTAGGTTGTTCTGTGTGGGAGATTCTGGTCAGACCTCAGAAGACCAGAAGGCTGATAGAAATCCTGCCAGTAAAGACCAGGCTCAGGAGGTTTCTGCTGGGAAAAAGGACTGCATTGGCTACTGGACTCTAGATCACATGTGTTATGGCTTGGCAGAAAGTTTGTCTGCATTTTGCTCATGTCCAGAGATTTTTCCTGAGACTGACATTAAGGGTGGTGGACTAATTAATCTGGCAGAAGAAATTTCAAGGCAGTCTAGTGTTGCGGCTGTTGCACGGCTACTGTTGGGGGTTTTGGGATTGGCCTGGGAGCGCCCCCCCACCCCGCCTGTCTGGTGCTCTGCCTGGCCCCTGGGGCATGCCAGGTGCTCCGCCCCACCCTCCCTGCTCCACCCGGCCCCCGGGGTGTGCCAGGTGCTCCACCATGCCCCCAGGGTGTGCCAGGTGTTCTGCCCAGCCCTCTGGGATGGCCCTGAAGACTCACCTGAGCCTATAGATGCGAACACGCTAACAGAGCCTGGCTGTTAGCTGTGTAACCCTGCCTACTGGACCAGACACCTGCTGGCTATGAGGGCTTGCCAAATGGTGCTACTCTACCTTCTGCCATAGCAATTTGTGTACACCCACATATTATACAGCATATTTAGAAGCAGCCAAGTCTCTTCCCAAAGTAAGAGCATGAGGGAGTAAATAAACCAAAAGTGCAGTTGTTACCAGTGGGAAGACCACTGACAGGCTGGTAGAACAACGGAGGTGAAGTGGAGAAAATTGAGTAATTGAATGAGCCATCATCTACATAACTGAGTAATAAAGACAAAGATAACATTGTGTAATACAATATCCAATGGTAACCCCTACTATTTTCTCTGTAATTTGGTATTTCCTTTATTGTTTTTGTGTTAACAAATGCAAAGACAGCACTATGTAATACAGCATCCAGTGATGGTTCCCTACTGTCTCCTCTGTAACTCGATATTTCCTTTATTGATTTAGCTATAACAAATATGAAGATAATGTTATGTTATACAGCATCCAGTGCCAATTCCCTACTATCTTCTCTATAATTTGGTATTTTCTGTATTGTTTCTGTGTTATTCTGGGTTCTTTTGTCTTAAAAAAAATTAAATTAAAAAAAATCTCATGGTGTACTAAATGTATTCATGGCTCCAGATACACAGGTCTTCCAAAATATAAAACAAGGATTGCTTATTGTGACAGACTTTTCTTTCAGACCTCTGCCTTTAACAAAAACTTATGCAAGGTACATTCCATTAAAATCAACTAGTTAGGTAAACATTTATGTATTAGGTAGAGATAATTGACTAAAAGGGTTATGCTATGTCAAAATGAAAAATTAAGTATGTTACAAAATGATTGTCATGATTGTCATGCTGAAATTTTTTTTTTGTTCCAGGAATCAAACTCCTGACTTCATGGTTGTCAGGCAGGCACTGTGCCACTGAGCTAAATCCCTAGCCCCTTCATGCTGTAGTATTATGTATGGTTTTGATTTCTAATTTTCTGTGTGAAATATGTAAATGTTAACATTCTATAGGAATTGAAATATTAGACTATCCATGGTTGTTAAAAAATAACAGTTCTGTTTTATGTTCTCAGGTGTTTGATATTTAGATAATATAAAAACATTAAGCTTGCTGCCTCTGTTGCAATGTAATGTCATTAATCTTCTCTTCTGGATGTTCTTCTGGAGGTTTAGAGACCAATAGTTTAAAGAGATAGATTGACTAAGAGGATAGCCAATATTTTGGTCCTAGTCCTTCGAGGTCAGTGAGGACCTGGGATGTAGGAGAACCCTTGCTGTGACATCGTATGGCTCAGTTGAGTCCCTGATTTTCTGATCAGGAGATTATGGGACCATAGAGAAACACAATTCAACAATGTATAATGTGCTTAAGGAGAGTCATGAGGACAGAAAAAATCTCCCAAGCTTTCACAGAAAGCAACTTGATCAAGCAATGGCCATGACTCATCCAGATGGCTGACACTGACAGAAGAACTAAGAGATACTGTACTTGGTTCCAAGGTAAATCCCGAGGAGACTTAACCCTGATAGAGAGCAAAAATTGATTAATACAGGTCTTGCCTTTAATTTGGTTTTAAACATCCAACAGAAAAGTATAACCCAAAATATAGAAAACAATGCCATAGTAATATGTTAGCTATAAAAAAGTTCAAATCACTAACTTCTGATAATTGCCAGCTATACTGGCAACTGACCACTATTATGGGTTAATGGACTGTGTAGGGTTAACTTGCTGAATACACGTAACTAAAATCTTTGGACTGGGAATCTTTAGCCTAAACAACTAAGTTCACTAAGAATGGAAAGGATTCAAGAATGAGAAGATCTTTTACAGAATTCTCCAAACACAGCTCCTCCAACTTCAGCTGACCACCCATTGCTTACAACTACAAAACAGAAGAGGGAAGATGTAGGGAATGTCTAAAGCTGGAAATCAACCACAAGTGTGGGGCTAAGACAAAGCCAGCCTGAGGACAAGGAGAGATCCTCAAGCCATGCAAACAAGAGGTTCCAGCTTGCAAACAGGTTGCTAGGCAGTGAGGTTGACAGCAACCTGCTGAATGTATAAATAAACACTCTACAATTCTTGGGCAGTTCCTTTCCTCTCATCAGCAGAGAGGGCTCCCCCTGACCTCAGTTTTTGTCTCTTGTCTTTATTTCTAAATCCTCTTTCCATTTTTCCCTTGTGGTCGAGTGATAAGCAAGTGGCTCTGTGGAGTGCAGAAATTTACATCAAATGCACAGCAGGGCTTTGAACAACAGAAATGGTTATGGCAAAGATGTGAACACACACAGCATTCATCAGCTGTGCATATGTAAGTACACCTACATATGCAATATCAGCATCCTCTCGATCCCCAAAATGAATTCTGTGCCTGAAAAGTCAGTATTTGTGTTGACATTCTCTTTCCCCAATTAGTGATCACAATAATGGTCTTTTTTATTTTTGTGGGGTGTGGTACTGGAGATTGAACACAGGACTGTTATACTGCACTACATTCTCAGCCCTTTTTAATAACTAAAGTTAGTCTAGCTGAACTTGAGCTTTGGATCCTCCCACCTCAGCCTCCCAGAGTGCTAGGATTATAGATATGTGCCAAGATATACACAGCTATGATGAATTTTTAAGCCCAAAAGTTGATTTAGTAGAGAGGGGCAGCTGGTAAAAATATGCTCAGTGACATCCTGCACAGTGTTAATGGAAGTCAAACGTCTTGGGTCCAAGAAATGATAGTCCACATCAGCTGGCCACATTTGGAACTTCATTCCACAGTTTAAAGGCAGAGCTTTATGTGAGCAAACACCCCAGGGAAAGGTAACCAGAGGCATGATAGGCTCTGAAAATTGTTAAGCAGGAAATATGCACAGAAACTGGGGATGTTCAAGCCAAAGTGAAGTCCAAAGTGGGAAGTCTGTTTTGTCATTTCAGTAGGAAAAACGGAAAGCATTTCCATTGCTGGAGTGGATGCAGTGGTGCAAACTGGGCTCTCCATCCCTAGACAAGGCAAGCAGTGTCTGGGCAGCCTTGATAAAAGTCCCAGAGAGAGGAAGACTCAGACTGGAAAGAAAGGATAAAGCCTCTAAATTCCTTTCTAATTCTAAATTCTGAGATTTTGTCTAGGCAATTAGTGTGAAAAAGTTATTTAACATATCAGTTGAGAATTACATTATAGAAATAATCTTCAATGAAAATGATCATTGTCTATACCTAAAATGTACCAAGAAACTTAATGAATAAAAAAGAAATATATCTTCATACATATATATTGACTTTAAAGAGCCAAAAAACCAAAAGTAGTTGTTTCCAGATAAAATGAAAGGTGACTTTTTTCTTTTAAAATGTTTTTTCTCTGTTAAGTACAAATTGCTTTTATTAACAAAAATAACTGAGAAAGAATATTTTTATCAAAAAAAGCAACCTACTTATGAACTGATTCTTAATTGCTTTCCAACAATACAGAGAGAGGAACTCTATTTATGGAAATGTATTAGCAACTTTGAAGAATAAAGAGAGAATCCTACATATGAGGAAGATATGCACCTCAAGGATAAGCCATGACTAGACTTCATAGGCAGATAGTCAAGTGGTAAATAGCAGAGAAAGAGCCTCTTCGAAATTTGGGGTCCAGATGTTGGAATATTGCAGTGGGAAAAAAGAAGGAGGAAGGTGGGTCCCCAGGAGAAGGAAGAAAGAGACTTCAATGAAGAAGGCGGTGGCAGGTGGCACTTTCTCCCTGAGTCCTCATGACTCACTGTGTGGGAAGTCTGTGTTGAACTTGCAGATGCACAGTGACTACTGGTGACCCCAGAAGCCTCCATGGAGAAACACACCCCGGGAATGGAGCAGCAGACAAAGCAGACTGCAATGGCTAGTGAGTTATTCGGGTTCAGACATCCCACAGGAGAGGGCAACTGGCTGATAGCCATCTTGGAGAGGGGCCAGCTAAGCTCAGAACTCAGAACAGCTGCAGGCTGGCTCCGTCCAGCAGCTGCCAGGGTCAGGATGAGGCTGCCATGCTCAAATCAGCAGGAGGTCAAGGAGTGAGTTCAAGCTGGCAGGAGGCACAAAGAGTGTCTCAGCCTGGACAAATCAGGTTCTAGTTTCCCAGCCAGAAGCCAGCCTGAACGTCAGTGGAACTAAAGGTGCAGGCTTCTAGATTGTCCTCTACCTCATCATAAATCTATAGCTGGGTTGCTAGTATTACACTGCATGGATAAGGACTTTGCCCACTTTGCATATCAGTGACAGCAGACACCTTAAGTGGACTTTTTTTTTCTTTTCTTTTTTTAAAAATTGTTTGTTCTTATTTTTATATTAATGTGGACATTGTTTCTAGTTTGTTGTTTTTGTTCCATTCTTGTTTTTATTTCTTCCTTCTCTCTTTCCCACTTGTCCTCTTCACCAGTGCATGATCTTTCTCTGTCTTCCAGCTTTGCTTCTAATCTCTTCTTCTGTTTCTCTATTTTTTCCCCAGACCCTTTTAAATTTTCTTCTCTGAGGGTAAATTTGCCATACTAAGGGCTTCTTTACTGTATACAATTTTCTGGATTGTTTTAGATTTTGTTATGTAACCGCAAATGTAGTTTATTTGGTTAAAGGTCACAAATTAATAGTTAACACAGTATGTCATTTTCTGGCTGTGTTTTATGCTATTGTTGCTGATTGTACCACTTTAGCCAAGGTGACTTAATTGTTCTAATCAGTTGTACTTCCTGGTATGCCAAAACTGGGATTGCCTAAGAGCCATAAAAATACTATAGGCCAGTGTCAAAGAACCAGGGGCGCAACTTATCATCCTCAATAAATCGAAGGGATAGGATTTTCCAACAGACTCAAAAGCCAAAAGCCAGTTATACCTGGAAGACATCTCTAAGAAGTAGTCATTTCCTAAAGGTTCTAAATACTAGCAAAAAAAACTACTCACCAGCAATTTACAAGGATCAAGCCAGGAATTAAAGTTAAAAAAAAAAAAGAAAAAGAGAATGACAAGACACGTAAGCAAGATGTAACCCCAAACTTCCAGCTCACCAAAGGCAAACTAAGCGGCAATGAGGTGAAACAATCTGAAAGTCACACATCTGGACTCTCTGAACTAGTGATAGCAGAAGTAACAAAGCAGAAGATTGAAGCTCTAGAAAAAAATCAAAACAAATAATTTCTCCACTAACTATAGGGATAGTGACCATAATGAAAGGCATGGTTTGTGACTCTAGAGCAAATAATTAAAAATACATAGGATTGAGACTGAGGCAGGAGAATTGTTGGGAGTTCAAGTCTAGCCTGGGCTACAAAGTGAACTCAAGGCCAGCCAGAACTACATAGTGAAACCTTGTCTGAAAAAGACAAAAAAAAAAAGGACCTTAGGAAAATAATGAAAACCATGAATGCCCAACATAAGAATGAAATGGAATCCATGAAAGAAATTCAAACACATAGCCAGAAGATTAAAAATTCCATTGAAGCCAGGTGTGGTAGCACATGCCTGTAATCCCAGCACTTGGGATTACACAGGCTGAGGCAGGAAGATTGTTGTGAGTTTGAGGCCAGACTGGGTTACAAAGTGAGTTCCAGGACAGCCTGAACTGTACAGCAAAATCCTGTTTCAAAAAGACCAAAAAAAAAAAATCCATTAAAGTATATGCAGCAAGATGAGCCAATATCAGGATAGAATATCTGATATAGAAGACTGGATTGTGCCTAGCGATCATGAAAAGAAAGATTTCTTAAAAATAGCAAGGGACCATGAAAAATCAATCCAACAGAAAAACATAGAACAGTATCCATGGAACCCATAGAATAACATAAGACTGATTGAAGTTAATGAAAAACCAGGAGATAGTGCAAATGACATAAACAACCTATTCACAGAAGTAATGGCGGAAAACTTTCCAAGCAGGGAAAAAGAATTAGATACATCTAAGTGAGGCATATAGAACTACAATTAGCCATGATTCAAAAAAAGTCTATACTAAGGCATACGAAAAAATGTTCAACATCATTCGAGAGATGCAAATTAAAACAATGCTGAGATTGTATCTCACTCCAGAAGAATGGCTATTATCAAGAAATCAACCAATAACAAATGACGGCAGGGCTGTGGAAAAAAGGATGCCTTCCCCACTGTTGGTGGGAGTGTAGACTGTGCAACCACTGTGGAAATCAGTGTGGAGATTCCTCAAAACACTAAAACTAGAGGTTCCATTTGACCCAGCTATTCCTTTTCTTAGTATCTTCCTGAAAGAATTAAAAGCATCATACCATAGCAATATATGCATACCCATATTTATAGCAGCACAATTTGTAATAGCTAACCCTTGGAAACAGCCCAAATGCTCATTAACTGATGAACAGATAAAGAAGCTGTGGTTCACAAATGGAGTACTAGTCTGGCATAAAGAAGGAAAAGCTTGAGACATTTCTAGCTAAATGGATGCACCTTGAGACCATACTCCTAAGTGAAATAAATTGGACACATGTGTTCACATCCTGCTGGTTTCTCTGATGTGAGAAACTGAAAGTGTAAGTAAGGGCCAAAGTGCATAACAGATAATGGGAAGAAAATGTTCAAACGAGAAGGGGAACGAGGGAGGGGAGAAAGGGAAAGGAAAGAAGAGAAAAGGAAAAAAGAATAGAGCAAAAGTGTAAACAAAGCTTTTGTAAATGAGGAAAGCAAGAGAGATTGAAGGGAGAGGAGGAGAGTGGGAAGAAAAGAATAAGCAAGATGTACAGGTACAAATTCCCTGTGATGAATGTTGTTATGTATATCTAAAATGTACCAATAAAATAGAAATAAAAAAGAAATCCAGGAGCGCCTCACTGGGGTGGATCCTGGTGGGCTCCCAGGAGCGCCTTGTCAGGGTGGAGCCCGGTTGTCTGCGGGGGCAACCCTGAGGACTCCACCAGGCCCCTGGGAGCGCCTCTCTGGGGTGGAACCTGACAGGCCACTGAGGCAACCCCACAGGCTCAACCGGGCCCCCAAGGGCCTTGAGGGCTTATCAGTGGGGTGCTGACCATAGTGTGTCTCGTTCCCTGCCTATGTATGTCTTTGAGGATCGGTGCTTTTCCAGCTAGTGCCATAGTAATTTGAATGCATCCATGTTTGTTACAGCATAATTTGAAGCAGCCATGTACCTTCCCAATGTGAGAGCCTGAGGAAGTAAATAAACCAAAAACTACAGTTGTTATCAGAGGACAGACGACTGATTAGGTGGGAGAACAGTGGAGATGAGGGTGGAGAAAACTATTGTATTAATCGAATGAGCCATTACTTGTATAACTGAGTAACAAAAGTGAAGATAACATTATGCAATACAGCATCCACTGTTAATTCCCCAATATCTTCTCTACAGTGGTATATTTTCTTTACTTTTCTTTTGTGTTATTCTTGTTTATAACTGAGTAACAAATGTGAAGATAACATTATGTAATACAGCATCCATTGTTAATTCACTACTATCTTCTCTATAATTGTGTAGTTCCTTTACTGTTTTTGCGATATTCTGGTTTATAAATGAGTAACATATGTGAAGATAATATTATGTAATACAGCATCCATTGTCAATTCCCTACTATCTTCTCTATAATTTTGTATTTCCTTATTGTTTTTGTTATTCGGGTTTATATTCTTTTATCTTTAAAATAAAAAAATTTTTAAAAAGCATATGCCATAACTGTGATTCCATGACTGAAACGGCATATAAGAAACTGATTTGTGACCCCAGGTGGATTTTCTTGATACAAGCTCCTTGAAGGAGAATCTGTTCTGTCCAGATATAAAAAGCTAGAATTCAGTGTGTGTGTATGTGTATGCACAGAATTAGTAGTATGTAAACAAATATCATTCTTTTTGGAGGTGGATACCAGAAATTGAACTCAGGACCTTGAGCTTGCCAGGCAGGTGCTTGTGCCACTGAGCTCTATCCCCGGCCTCACAGATATCATTCATAAATTCAAGAATAATGTTAAAGCCAGTGCTATGGTTTATATTAGACACCCCCCACAAACCTCCTGTGCTCATGAGTGGAGCTTTTGGCAGGTGACTGGACCATGGGTGTGTGATACTGGGTGAGTTCACTGATGGGTTTATAGCTGGGTCTGACGCAGGAACGTGAAGCCTGGTGGGAAGAGGTGGGTGACTGTGGGTGTGGCTGTCTCCTCCTCTGATCCCTCCCTGCTTCCTTCCTGCCCTGTCATGAACTGTTTTTCCTCTTCTATGCTCTTCTGCCAGTCTGAAACATCTACAAACTTTGGCCAAAATAAATCTTTCCTTCTTTAACTTGTGGGTGTTGGATGTTTTGTACCAGCAACGAGAAAGTAACTAAGACATGCAGTTGTGATTGAAGTAGAAAGAGCCTTCTTTGCTACAGGCTGTTTCCTAGCCTTCACCTGCAGAAGGGGGCTGAAGGAAGGATCTGAAGGTTCCAAGAGAAGCAGAGAGCATGGGAAACTGGCCATATATGTACCTAGATATGCAAAGAAGCAACATAGGATCCACAAAATCTACACAAGTTCAGATGCCTCCACTCAGGGGCTTTTCTTCCCCTAGCTCATTCTCTGTACCTGTAAAATAAAGGTACCCTCTGTTCCCCATCTCCTCTCCACAGGGGTGTGAAACACAATGTCTATGAAGACCCTGTAGTTCATAGATCCTCCCAGAAACATCCATTATTGTTCTTGTTCCCTCAGAATGGCAGAAACTTATACTAAGTAATAATCCTTTCTGTTGGGGTTAAAGCCATGGGAATAAGACAAGCATTTGGGAGTTTTGACATCTAGTAAACCATTAAAAAATCCCAGAACTATAGAAGAACATGGTGCTGGTGCAATAGCATTACAGTAATTACAGTGCTCAAATCCATGAAAGATATTGAACCTGAAACCTGTGTTTACCGAGTTTGACATGAAACCAGGATTTATTACACCTCGAATGGGTGACAGGACATTAGTGAGAGGGATGCTTGTGTTGCTTAGATATGTGAATTTCTTTGAATTCTTTCACCTGAATTTCTTTTTTGCTATCAGGATATTCTAATATTAGTAAAGATATGTAATTAGCTCCTACCAGAGGACCAGTGGTCTTCTGTCAATACCATGTGCCTGTCAAAGTACCAGAAGCAGAAGACAGGGTAAGAGCCCTACCTTGTATAGTCAGCACCCCTTCACCTGGGCTCTGCCCTTGTGATTCTAGGGCATTCCCTACTTCCTTGTCCCCCACATGCACATACGTATGATAAAGAAGGCAAGCCAAAAAGCCAAGGGCAGAGACTAGCATCAAACCTTAAGACTGAGTTCTGAATAAACTGAAAAAGAAAGAATGTGTGGTGTACATGCATGCAAAGAAAGAACAAAGGGAAGGAGACCCATACTTCATAATTCCCATGCTGTGATTCTTTTCCCTGTGCACATTTATAAATCTGTGTACCTTTCTGCCTACTAAAAACAGAACAAAAAACCCCAAAAAGTATGCGAGGTGTGGTGCCACATGCTTGTAACCCCAGCAGCTGGGAAGGGAAGCAGGAAGTTCACTGTGAGTTCAAGGCCAGCCTGAACTACACAGAGAGAACCTGTCTAGAAAAAAAAAGCCTGTGTGTATTTAAGCTTTGGTGCAGCTGTCCTTAACCCTGGCTACATACTATAGTCACTGAGGGGATGGAGTCCTGGCGTCAATACAAGTTTCCTGATAAATGTGGTAATAAACTGCTGATTAAATCTTTCTTTTGGGGTTAGGGTCTCGCTATATATATCAGGCTGGCCTTAAACTCCTAGCAATCCACTTGCCTCAGCTTCCCGAGTGCTGGGATTACAGATGTGCACCACCAAAACTGGCATACCTGCTGATTAATCTTTCTTTGTTTTTGTTTTAGTTTTTTTTTTTTTTTTTCAGTCGTGGGGATCAAACTCAGGACCTTGCACATGCTAGGCAGGCACTTATGCCACTGAGCTATATCCCCAGCCCTCTGTTGATTAATCTTAATCCAAGATACATCACACTTTTCAAAACAAGCACAGGTAGTTCCTTACTGGTAAACTTTCAGTTCACAAATTTCTACAGTTTCTGATTGTATGAGTCTGAATACTCAGAGGTGAAACAAATTTGTATGTTTTGTATGCTCTGTACTTGGTTCTGATTTGCAGTTAAGACTAAGAGACCCTGTGGTAGGTGCTCAACAAACATTTAGATGGATGAGTGGTGGGTGGTTGGATGTGGTAGAGTAGGGTTCTCAAGCTTACTACCATAGGGGGCTGTTCTATGCCTTTGTTGTAGGACATTTAACAGCATCTCTGGCCTGTATTTATGAGGTGGCAGTAACATCCCTGCATTATGACAGCCAAAAATGTGCCCAGACATTTCCAAGTGGCCCCTGGGGGTCAAACTACCCCTGGTTGAGGACACTTGGGTGGATTGGTGCAGGGGTGGACAGATAGACGTGTGCATGGGTGCATGGGTGTATGGAAGTATGAACAGATGGATGGGTGGGTAGGGTGAATTATAATCTGTGATGCATGAGTGGTTTAGGCTGGGCAGGTGAGTGTTTGACTGGAGATTAGTGTGTGAGCGAGTGGATAGGTGTGTAGATGAATGAATGGCTGTGTGAGTGGGCAAGTGGGTGGGTGGGAGGGAGGGGGGTGGGTGAACAAGTAAGTCTCACAACCCTAACTCAGTGTCTTTGCTCCTGAAGTTTTGACTCTGAGAACATTCTTTCGTTCTTTGTCCATAAAATAGCATAGCAGGGTAAATATTTGGCAAATGACATAACTGGAAGCATATAGATGTGCTGAATTTGAAATTTCAGACACTGGCATCATTCTCCAATGTAAAACTGAGTTCTAAAGTCTGACCCAGCAAAAAGTAGATTTGGTAAACATAACTAACATAAAACAAAACTGAGTATGGCAAGAGTCATATTTGATAAACTGTAACTGACTGAAAACTGACAAAAGAATCAGCTCTTTGTCAGGACATCAACACATAAAAACTTGCACCAAGAAATTTAGGACAATTTCTTCACTAAGCTTGATAGAGATAAAGGGCACAAAGTAAAATTCACTGTGACTATAGCCATGGTTAGTTACATTTAGTACAAAAAATTTCAAAGATTCAAGTACATATTTTAAAATGTACTATTGAAATAACCTTGATAATTTTTTTTTTTTTGGTGCTCAGGATTGAATCCACAGCCTTCATACTGAGCTATATTCCCTCTCCACCCCCTTTTTAATTTTTTTATTTTAAGACAATCTTGCCAAGTAACTAAATTTCCCAGGCTGGAATTGAATTTGCAATAGATAGATCTTCCTACCTCAGTCTCCTGGAGGGCTGGGATTATAGGTCTGTACTGCCAAGCCTGACTCTTTCCAGTGTAAGGGAGTTTTTTGTTGTTGTTGATTTTTTTTTGAGACAAGGTCTCACTATGTAGTTCAGGGCAGGCTTGAACTCACAACGTGGACCAGGCTGGCCTTGAGCTCAAAGGAATCCTGCTTTGGCCTCCTAAGTGCTGGGATTACAGGCATGCACCACCACCGCCCGCACAAGCTCTTGCTTTTCAGTATCTCTGGGCTACTTTACAGCCCAGTAAGTGGTAGCTTATGGGTAGAAATGTAAATGTTGTCTGTAAATATGCAAATTTTTGTTCCTCCACTCACCATCCTAAAAAAAAGCCAGTAGTTATAAATTCACCTCAGCATTTCTGACTTATGTAACTGTTATGCTTTAAATTCTCCTTTGAATTTGTAAAATCTTATTGTTTCCCTCATTAACTAATGAGCTAAAATCTTAGATGCATGACTCATTTGATATGTGTGACAGGACTGTAACTTATTTTGAAAAATTACCCTTTAATAACAGACAAATGGACAGTCTTCTTCACTGTTGGAGAGAATATCAACTATTCATGCTCTCTGGAGAACAGTTAAGTCATGTGTCCTGAGAGCCTTCAAAATGTATATATTGACAAATACTTTTCTTTTCTTTTTTTTTTTTTTGGTGGTACTGGGGATCAAACTCAGGACCCTGTGCTTGCTAGGCAGGCACTTATTCCACTGAGCTATATCCCCAGCTACTTTTCTTTTTTTAAAAAAAAATGTTCTCCCTATGTAGTTTAGGCTGACCTTGAACTCATGACAATCCCTCTGCCTCAGCCTCCTAAATCCTGGGATTACAGGCATGCACCACCACACCCAGCTACTTTTCATATTAGTATGTGCTTTTTGGGCAAAAAGTTGGCAATATCTTTAAGATTTTCAGGGCTGGGGATATAGCTCAGGGGCACAAGCACCTGCCCGGCAAGTGCAAGGTTCTGAGTTTGATTCCCAATACCAAAAAATAAAGTTTTCAATTATGCATATGCAAAATGTAATGAGCACATTTTGTTCAAATGTAAAACTTATTATTATTGTGTCCTTAAAAATTCAGGAGCTGGGAGCGTAGGTTGCGGTAGAACATATGCTGATCATGTGTGAGGTGCAGGGTTCAGACCCCAGCCTGTACACACACACACACACACACACACACACACACACACACACACAATCAGTAGCCAAGTTTTAAAAGTTCCACATTTTTCTGGGCACAGAGGTACATGTCTGTAGTCCCAGCCCCTTGGGAGGCGGAAGGGACAGGATCACTTGAACTTAGGCTGGACAGCATAGCAAGACCTCATCTCACAACCAGAACAAAGCCTGGATTCAAGCAGTTTTAACTCTATGAGACTGACTATGTGAATGGACAGTGGCCAGGCCATATCAGAAGATAGAATTCTGACCATCTGGATCTACCAACCTCAGAGAGCTACCTATTATTGACAATAACCAGCCCGCTGTGTACAACTCAGACTTGTAGGAAGTCAGATCATTATCTCTAGCAATCAAACCTGGAGGCCAAACAACACTTGTGTGTCAGTCACTTTCTCTGGGCTGAGACACAATACCGACATTTGCATCTTAAAGGGGAAGAGGCTTCCTTTGGCTCACAGTGGTGAGCTGGCTCCAATGCAGAAGTGGGGGGTGTGGTGAAGGGGCCACTGCTCCCCTTACTGTAGCCTAGAAGCAAAGAGAAGGGAGGAGCACTGTGTGTATGTGTGTGTGTGTGTGTGTGTGTGTGTGTGTGTGTGTGTATTCTCCAGGTCACACCCCATGATCCAGTCACCTTCCAAAACATCACCTCTGAACCCATGAGATTTTCAGGGGACATGCTAGGTCTAATCCATAACACCCCATAAATGATAATGAGCCCCACAGAACCTTGATCTATTCATTGACAACTTCCCTAATTTTTGTCCTGATTTCCAGTTTAGGACCCTCAGGCCAACAGCCTCTGCAGGGCATATCTAAAGACTTCTTTCTTTTTCATGAGACTTGGTCCACTCCTTTGCCTGTTTGAGTCTCTGCCCAGTTACAAGATGGTGGCTTGGTGTGGTGCGTGCTGAATCATATCCTTTGCCTGTTTATATTGGTTGGTCTTTACTTCCATTCAACATGTAAAGTTCATGGCTGTGAATTGGACAAAATACCACTGCCTTTGTCTCCTGGTGTCACTGGATAGAGTTCAAGTGGGTCCCCCCCAAAGAGGACATGGGTGTCTCAACTCACCCCACCCAACAGGTAGGTTGTAGGTTCACTGACTCACCATCATAGAAAAGAATGGCAGGATATCAGTAGGGGACATTAGAAAGGTTTATTAGGCAGAATCAATGTGTGTGCAGGCTTCTGCTGCCCAGTGAACTGTGCTGCTTCCTTGAGGGTGGAGGGCTGTGGGGAAAAGCACGGGCTCAGTTTACAGGCTTTTATTTTTTTTAAACAGGCTTATTGTAAATTTAAAACCCTTAAGAATTTGGTAGGCAGTAAGTTTCCTGGAAGGGAGGAGGGCATTGCAGCCTTGGGTAACTACATGTCCAGAAGCTATAGCCTTTACTTTTTCCTTTCTTTTAATGGATATTTTATGTTATCGCAGTACTGGGAATTAAACCTAGAGATGGTCTACCATTGAGGTACATTACCAGCTCCTTCCTTCCTTCCCTCCTCCTCCTCCTCCTCCTTCTTCTTCTTCCTCTTCTTCCTCCTCCTCCTCCTCCTCTTCCTCCCCCCTCCTGAGTTCAAGGCCAGCTTGGGTTACATAGTGAGTTCAGGACCAGCCTGAACTATATAGTGAGATCCTGTCTCTAAAAACAAAAAAACAAGCCGGGAATGATAGTGAATGCCTATAATCCCAGTACTTGAGAGGCTGAAACAGGAGGATCACTGTGAATTGGAGGTCAGTTTGGTCTACATTGTGAGTCAAGGCCAGACTGAAGTACATAGGGAGATCTTGTCTCACAAAATAAACAAATATTAAAAATTAAAAACAGGGGGCTGGGGGTATAGCTCAGAGGCACAAGCGTCTGCCTAGCAAGTGCAAGGTCCTGTGTTCGATTCCTGGTACCAAAAAGTAAAAATAAAAATAAAAACAAAAAAATTTTACAATTTTCTTGGTTTCCTTTTTGTGTCTTTATTTCATCTATCTTATTTCACTATGACTAATAGCAGTTATAATGCACATTCCATTTCTGACATCATCAAAAAACCAACCTGAGCCAGACATAGTGGCATACTCCTGTAATCCCAGTTAGCTGGGAGGCTGGGGCAGAGGATCTGAAGTTCAAGGTCAGCCCGGGCAACTTAGTGAGAACCTGTCTCCAAATAAAATAAGGAGGGGTAGGGACGTAGTTCAGTGCTAGAGTGCTTGCCTAGAATATTCATAGGTCCTGGTTTCAATCCTCAGCATTGTTAAAAAAAAAAAATCAAAACCAACTTGTAAGGTCACTTAATTACAGAACTCAAGGAGCCAAAAATCTATGAAGTTGTATTGTCTCAGGGCATCTTAATTACTGAAAGGCAAAAGATTTAATTTACCCTAACACAACTTTAAAGTGCTGCAACGACAGTAACACATGCTAACTGCCAAAGTTAATGGTCTGTCACTGTTTCCTTTTGTGGCCCAATTTCCGAGGTTTTGTGACTTTTTGCATCAAAAATTCAGTCAATGCTTAACTTTAGTTGTTTTAAGTCTCAACCTGAGATTGCAAATTTTCCAGCAACTTCAGAAAATGTCCCTTTGGGAGAGCGTTAAATTAGGCTCATGCAACAAAGATGCACATTTCATCCGAAAGCTTTTGTGCAGGTATGCTCAAGCAGTCAAATCCAATTAATCAGGTCCAGTGCCGTAATGGTTGAATACTTACTTTTTCATTTGGCTGTCTCTAGAGAGGCCCTTAGTAAAATAAAAGGGTGAAATTCCAAGAAACCAATTTTTCTTTCACATGGCAAGGAAGATTGGTACTTAGTAACTTGGAACAGAGATCAAGGGTGATGCGATTCATTCCAGCCAAGTGCATTTGCCTTGAGGATAAGTGGTGCCTTAACCTCAGTTAGCAAAGAGCCGCAGGGTTCCCTGATGAGAAAAAGAGGGTGGTAATGATTGCGAGAGAGGTGAAAGAGTAAAACTCCTGGAAAGAAAGACTTGGAAGGCAGGTGGACTTATACTGGCATGCTGGGACAGGTGTCAGGGGTAGAGGCCTCAGATGGCTTGCTGAAGAAATACAACAGTGTTTTGTTTTGTTTTGTCTTTTTGAGACAGGTTCTCGCTTTTGCAGTTCAGGCTGGTCTTGAGCTCACTTTGTAGCCCAGGCTGGTCTGGAACTCGTAACAATCCTCCTGCCTCAGCCTCCCAAGTGCTGGGATTACGGGCATGCACCACCACGACTGGCCATGACAGTGTTATTAAAAAAGATTATTTTAGGGGTCAGGGATATAGCTCAGTGGCACAGTGCCTGCCTAGCAAGCATGAAGCCCTGAGCTCAATTCCTGGTACAATAAAAAAAAAATTTTAGGTGACCAAGGCAGGAGGATCACTGCAAGTTCAATGCCAGCCTAGTCTACATACTAAGTTGAAGGCCAGTCTGAACTACATAGCAAGACCTTGTCTTTAAAAAAAAAAGGAAAGGAAAAATATTTATTTTAGCTGGGCAAGGTAGTACACATCTGTAATCTCAGTACTTGGGCGGCTAAGGCAGGAAGATCACTTGAACTCAGGATTTTAAAACCCATCTGGATAACACAATAAGAACTCATCTTTTAAAAAAGAAAGCTGGATGTGATGGTCGCATGCTTGTAATCCCAACATTTAAGAAGCTGAGGCAGGAGGATCACTAAGTTTGAGGCCATCCTGGGCTACAAAGTGAGTTCAAGGGATTACAGGCATGCACTACCACGTCTAGCATTAATTGTTTGTTTTTTTTTTTTGTACTGGGTGTTGAACTCATGACCTTGTACTTGTCTGGTAGGCACTGTGCTACTGAGGTATATCCCCAGCCCATGGCAATAGATTACAATGTTTTTACTTATGGAATGTTAGGAGAAGAATAAGCATCACCTGAAGGAGGTGATTGGGGGGGAATCTGTACACTTCTCTCGTACACAGAACAGTTGTACCGTGTTAGGTGTAATTATGAGCTTGCTATTGTATTTGGAGATTAAGCTTGGTTCATGGAGGCGAAACTAGCTGTCAAGGGATAGATTGTGAACACTAACTGTGGTACGTCAACTAAGAACTGCCTAGCAGATTAGTAAAAAATAAATAAATAACTTTGACTGTAGACAGTTTTTCATCTTAGCCCTTGCCTAGGCTAGTTGCTGCTCCACGTTGAAAGTCTATGTCCAGACCCTGTGAGATTTGTCATCCAGCGGGTAAAACAGACTGGCTACAGCTTTCTTTCTCTGTAGGACAGGAGGGAATACTTCTCCCTTGGCTTTAGTATGGTTCCAAAGTTTTAAATTTTTATTTATTTATTTATTTATTTATTTATTTATTTTTGTGGCATTGGGGATCGAACTCAGGACCCTGCGCTTGCTAGGCAAGAGCTTATTCCACTGAGCTATATCCCCAGCCCAAACATTTTTTTTTTTTGGTGGTACTGGGGATTGAACTCGACCCTGCTCTTGCTAGGCAGGTGCTCATTCCACTGATCTATACCCCCAGCTCCCCAAAGTTTTTTAGCCTGGGCTACATATTGAGCTCAAGGCCAGTCTGAACCACACAGCAAGACCCTGTCTCAAAAAAACAAAAAAATAAAAAATAAAAAAATTAAAAAAAGACAGAAAGAAGGGGAAATTATGTATGCATGTATATACAGGATAGCTAACAGCCATACTACTGTCTTCTATTGCTTTACTGAAAGGAACAGTTAATGATTACTTGTTTGATCATTATTGCATGTCTGTATTTGTGTTCCTGAGAAACCACTTTGAAGATACCAAAATGTAATACAATAACCATTGTTAGTTTCCTACCACTTTGTTACTCTGTATTGTTTGTATTGTTTGTATTGTTCTTATGCTATTTTGTAAATGGATGTCTGTTTGTTAACATGTTTTCTTTCTTTATTTAAAAAAAAAAAGACCAAAAGAAAAAAAAATGGTAACAGTTTTTTGGTGCACAAAACTCAAACTTCCCAGAATCAGATTTGTCTATTTGTTCTTTTGCTGCCTATATTTTTTGCGTCAAGCGTACATAGGTGGGGCTTTGGGGATGTAAGTGGATCATGGGTGTGTAATGCTCATCTCTGGATTAGTCCTCTGATAGGTTTATAGCTGGGTGTGATGTTGGGAGGTGAAACCTGGTGGGCAGAGGTGGGCCCTGGTGGGTGTGGCCTGAAATGGTACCTATCCCTCCTCCTCCCTTGATTCCTCTCTACTTCTTGCGGCTATGTCATGGACTGTGATGCCCTTTTTTTTTTTTTTTTTTTGCGGTACTGGGGATCGAACTCAGGACCCTGCGCTTGCTAGGCAAGCGCTTATTCCACTGAGCTATATCCCCAGCCCCCTGTGATGCCCTTTTATCATGCAACCCTGCCTTAAATCCAGCTGATTTAGGACTGAAACCTATTCAGATTGTGAGCTAAAATAAACGTCTCCTCTAATTTGTGGGTGTCAGGTATATTCCCCCATAAAGTAACTACTGGTAAGAGAGTTTCTTCTAAGATTGTTTTCCCACCCAGTACTGGGGATTGAACCTGGGTCTTTCACACTGAGCTACATCCCCAGCTCTTTTTAAAATTTTTAATTGTGAGAGAGGGTCTTGCTAAATTTCCCAGGCTGTGCTTTAACTTGCAGCTCTCCTGCTTCAGCCTCCCAGAGTTCTGGGATTGCAAATGAGTGTCACCACACCTGGCTTCTAAGATTTTGTAGTTTATGGCTAACACTTAGGCTATGTATCCACTTTTAATTAATTTTTAAAATGTACATTGACTTTTTCTGAACAAATTTTTTTTTGAGAAAAGGCCTATGTAGTTCAGGCTGGCCTTGAACTTACTATATCCCTGGCCCCATAATGTCTTTTTTTTTTTTTTGTATCAGGAATCAAACTCAGGACCTTGTGCTTGCCAGGCAGGTACTTGTGCCGCTGAGCTACATCCTTGCCCTATAATGTCTTTTATGGTGGTCTCTTTTAAAAGAAACAGCTTCCTTATGATTTGTCTCAAGTTCTGGTGGAAATGCTTACAGGAACTAGCTAAAAAACAAAAACCAAGAGAAACATTCAAAATACTGACTTACTTTAGTAGCAAATGGCTGTTCTTTGAAGACTAATGAAGTAGACAAGACCATTATGGTGAAATGGGATATTTCAAATACTTGATACTTCACACAAAGATTAAAAAAAAAAAAAATATATATATATATATATATATATATATTTTTTTTTTTTTTTGTAAAAGAGTTAAGCATCTGTATCCACTGATAGCAAAGCAATACCTAATATATGACTTAAAACAAAACAAATGCCCATAAGGAAAAAAACCCACTATTTAAATTTTATTTAAATTTATTTTCAGCCAATAGTCCAGCAACATTTTCTTTTTTTTTTCAGCAACATTTTCTTTTCAAGACAATACTCCCCTTTTCTCTCTATAAGGCTGTTCCTGGGAGCCAGACAGTGTAGGTGAGGAGAGAGTTAATTTAGGAGTAACTGCTTGCAGTTTTAAATAGTAACTTTTTGCTTCCTTCTTAATGTGCTAAAAGGTGTGTCTAAAAAATATGCAATTCTGAAAAAGGTACCATTTCTGGTTTCTTTATTATCTGTAACCCTTGGAAACTAATCATATGAAACTACAAAATTAGCAAATGTCTTGAAATATGTATATAAAACACAAATTACCTCTAATTTCAAACTCTCACTTATTAGTGTACCACCCAATCTTAAAAAAAAAAAAAAAAAGCAAAAGCAGCTCCAAAGATAGCCTTATACCATTCTTTAAAAAAAGAAACTGTTCCTTTTAACTTTACAACCACCCCACACCCTAATTCAAAGCACATCATTTAATTGTCTTGGTCATGGACATTTCCAAGATGAGATTTTATATTTCGATCTCATAGCTGCTGGTTATCAGAAAACCCATGCTTTCCTTTATTGAAAGAGTTTGGTCTGGCTGATGTTGGCGCATCCCTGCCAATATTCTTCATCCTCATCTTCGCTTCTGCAGGCGTTTCCTGTGGTTCGCTATCTTCACCTGCATTAACTGCTGCCACTGAAAGAGTTTTTGGAGCAAGGGTTGGAACAGTTTCTTTAGGCTTACTTGATCCAAGTTTGACGGATAGAGCTGATGTCTTCGTTGTCTGACTACCTATGGAAAACCCAAACTTGGAGAGCTTTGTGGGCTTTGTTGGGAGGTCTGCAGCTTCTTCTTCAGCTGATCATTCTCATTTCCCCTCTGTTACTCCAGCGGCTCCAGCTCTCTTTGACTTCTTGGGCTTCTCCTCTTTCACCTTTTGTTCTGCCATTTTCCTGGCCATTTGCCAAAATTTTTTATCAATTTTGTTTGCATTTATGTTTATGAGGAATGGTGATAGTTTTTCTTTTCTTTTTTTTTTTTTTTCTTTTGTACAGAGAATCAAACTTGAGACTGTGGCACTGAGCTAAATCCCCAGCCCAGTTTTTTCTTTTTTTTTTTTTAAGGCTTATATATTGCACTTTCATTATTAAAATTGCTTATAGAATGTGATTTTTTAAAAAGAAATAGGACCACCGGGGGATATAGCTCAGCGGCATAAGCACTTGCCTGGCAAGCGTGAGGTCGAGTTCAATTCCCAGTACCAAAATAAATAAATAAATAAAATAAAAAGAAATAGGACCTACAGTAAGTGCTGTAACAACCACAGTTTATGATTTAGAAAAAAGTAAATGTAAGTTCATGCCCCCAAAATAGAGTATGAGAACTTTATTATCCAGACCTATACTTTTCCACTTGCCAATGAAAAGCTATGCTACCTTCAATGTATGAAAGCAGGTAGAGGAAACAGCTTTGCTTAGCTTTAGAAGGAAAAGAAAAATCATCATCAATCATTCATACACAAATAGGAGGCTGGTTGTGATGGTCCCTGTCTGTAATCCCAGCAATTGGGAGGCTGAGGCAGGAGGATGGCAGTGAGTCTGAGGTCAATCTGGGCCTCATAGTGATTGCAAGGCCAGCCAGAACTACATAACAAGACCCTATCTCAAAAATAAAACAAAAACAGAGAGAGAATTGTAAGTTTGGGCCCAGTCTAGACAACTTAGTGATTTACCAAGACCCTGTCTCAGAATTAACATAATAAATGAATATATAAATAAAGAAGGCTGGGGTTATAGCTCAATGTGAAGGCCCTGGATTCAATCCCCAGGAGCGAAAAAAAAAGTGATATCCTCAACCACAGGGAGAACATCTCAGCCCACTACACAGTTATTTTATAACACTCAGAACCATCCACCCTAAGAAAAGTAGAAGTTGAAATAAATAGAAACCAGAAAAGATTGTCTGAATACATTTAATGTCAAAGCCTACAGTTTTAGAATATGTGAAGTGTAACCTCACTTGGGGAGGTAATCTAAAATTATTGTTATTATATTTAGAAGCTAGGTCTTTTGTCTATACATTAAGACTTTATGATGATTCACCTTTGTTTTTTTTGAGACGAGGTCTTGTTGTGTTGTCCAGGCTGGCCTCAAATTCTCAGTTCTTTTGTCTCCATCTCCCAAATACTGGGATCATATGTGTATGCCCCTATGCACAGCATGATGGGTAACCCTGTTGACAGCACTGGCTTGAGACACCTCAGGATTTATAAAGTACACTTCTGGGTATGTCTGGGTAGGAGGTGGAGGTGAGACCCTGGCAACTATGCTACAGTACTTAGTTCCTGATTCCTTCCTCTCTGACACTCCTTGCTGTTCTCTGCTTCCTGGACTCCATGGACAGATCATGGACAGTTCTCCTTGGCCAGGGCCTTCTGCCATGATGTTGGTGCCTTGGAGCAAGCTTATCACGGACTGAAATACCTGAAACTATAAATCAAACTAAATCTCTCTTCCTTTAAATTGCAAGGGTCAGATATTTTGTCTCAACAACAGGAAAGTTGACCAGTAAGGTTTGTGATATAAAGCTAATTTAAATACGCTAAAAAAGAAGGCTTAGTGTAGTTTTTCTTTTCTTGTATTATCTATTTTTGGAATCCAAGTAATGCTGACCTCAAGGATGTGTTGGAAAATATTACCCCTGGTTTTTTGTGGAGAATGGTATTATTTCTTGTTAACTGTTTGGTAGAATTAATCAGTAAAGCTCCCCTAACCCCCATATGAAGGGTGAGGCCCTTACACTGATCTATATTTCTGATCTCTTTAGTTTTTTTTTTTTTTTTTGAGACAGGGTCTCCCTAAGTGGCTGCTGGTGAGCTTAAACCCTTTTGCCTCAGTCTCTCGAGAGTGTTGGTGTTGTAGGCATGTACTGCCACACCTGTCTTGAGAAGCAGTTTATTTTTTTGTCTATTGCCTGAATTTATATGTGGCTATTTCATGTTATCTATTTCTTCTTGAGTGTGCCAGATAACTCTTCTCTTTCAATGAATTTGACCTAAATTGTTAAATTTATACCTTGCACTCAGTAAATGAATAAGTGTAGTAAAGTCAGTCTGATAAAGTCAGCTATCTCAGGAATGACAGTCATTGTCCTACCAAGTGAACCACCAAAAATAGCAGGGTCATTTTCTGAGCATGAGGAGAATCCAGGGTGCAGAGCAGAGGGATGACATGAAGAAAAGCCTTTGTGGCACCAAGACCAGTTGCAGCTCCAAGGCCATTATGCTCATCTTCTTCTCCATATATTCCTTGGGAAGAGAGAGGTCTATAAAACCCCAGATGCTGCTTCCAGGATCTCCAATAAGTAGATCCCAGGGTGCATCAGGTCTACTGTGTTGGGTGCTGAAATACACCATCTGTTGGTCTAATGTACGTTTCTGTCCAGGGTGAACTATTCCTGTATCCCCCTTTTTGTTTAGCTAACATAAATTTAAGAGTAGCCTGTGTCCTTTATAATCATACCTTGTCCTTGAAGATTGTAGGGAATGTCGGTGTAATGATTAATATCCCACAAGGCACAGAACTGTTGGAAAGAATGACAGGTCCACTGTCAGTTTTAATTGTTTTAGGTTTACCTATAATACCAAAACACTCTAACAAATGACTTTTAACATGTATAAATCTTTTCCTGATTGTTCATAGGCCCACATAAAGCCAGAATATATATTAATAACAACATGTACAAATCCAAGTTTCCCAAAAGCAGGAATATGTGTTACATCCATTTTGCCACAACTCATTACTTCACAAGCCTGTAGGATTTGTTCCGGGCTGAAAAATAGGATTATTAAGTAGACCACAAATAGGACAAATAAAATGATTTTACGAGACTGTTGAATGGAAAGTTGAGGAAATTGTTGACATAAACTGTTGGTATATACACGAGTTACAGTATGAAATTCAGTGGCTAAACAATCTGGTGAAGAACTAGCCACAAGTTGATCAACTTGATTATTACAATTAACCATGTCACCAGGAAGGTATGAATAAGAACACTTATAAGTTACAAAGATAGGAAAATCTCCATTATAAATATGAGTTTGTAGTTGGCAGAACAATTGATCAAGTTCATTATCTTTACAAAGTAGCTGTTTCTATATAAATTAATTATTAACCATATATAATATAGGAATATGCACAGGACTTGGGAATCCCTTCCATTGTCCAGTATGGAGAATTTTTTAAAGGGCACTTTCTAATTTTTTTTTATCTGATAGAATTGTCTTTCTACTGTTATTTTTCCATCTTTTGTAAAATTTAAAAATTTTAATTAGCATATATCAATAAGTGAAGTGAAAGGGATTGATTTCCCTTAATGTTTTTGTAATTTGATTTTTGATCATAAAGTGAGAAAACTGTATCCAATATTTTGGAAGAGGAAGCCATAATATAATCTCCCTTAACCTAAGAAGACCCATCTGTGAAAGCAGAAGCAAATTTAAATAACTTGTCTGAAGCATAATGACAATTAATAACACCAAAGAAGTTAGTCTAAAATCTGTATGGAGCCAGTTAGTATTACCAAATAGTCTGAAAATCATTTAAGATTGATCTAAACAGTTTGGGTAAATTGTCTGTTGGAACAGGTGACTCAAATATGAAAAGGTTATCATAAGTTGTATTTTTTGGAGGTCAGCATTAGGCTTGTCATTATTTAAATGGAATGTCAAAAATAAATGACTGTTTAAACTGTATTGCTTCTAGATTGTATTTTAAACTTTCATATCTATTTGTAAAATACCAAAGCTTTTTTATACGTATTTAATTTTTAACTATAAAACAAGCAATTAATATCATTAGGAATCATGAGAGTACCAGACTTTTAAATCAATAGCAAATCCTGTATATGATGTCAAGAAGAAAATTGTAATTAAAATAAGACAATTTTATGAGCTGTATGAATCTAAAATGAAGAAACATTTTTACTATCACTCTAAAAGACCAAATCGATCATTGAAATATATATATTTTTTGAGAAAAGGGACAAAATTTTATTTATGAAAGTTATGGGTTTTTTTTAAAATAATCTTTTAAAAATATCTCCCTTATAATAAATCCTGGAAAATATGATTTGTTTTAAACTAAAGGCAAACTTCGAACTCAGGGCCCTAGTGCTCAGCGGCAAGCACTTAGCCCACTGAGCTGTACCTCCAGCCCCTAAAGGCAAACTTTTATCTTGGGGATGGAAACAACCTTTTAAATTTATCACCTTAAGGAGAAAATGTAAAAGCCTTATTTTTTTCTTTTAATTTCGTTCTATACTCTGTGAGGCTGATCCTGATAGATAGTAAAAGGCTAATTTTTTATTTTTACCAGTTTCACTTTAACTTGGTCTTAGACATCCAGCAGAAAAGTGTAATTACTAGATGTAGACTGATGATTGAACACTGTTATGGACTTTGGACTATATTCATATTTTTCCAAAATTTCTACTATCACTTTACATGGTATTATAATTATACTTTGCCTGATCCTCTTTGTCTAAACTGAAGTTCATCCAGTAAATGCCAAGAAACGGAAAAGACCAGTGGCAGCCTTCTTGCCAATGTTTCAAAGGATTGCAATAAAACAAAAAGGGGGAAATGTGGAGAAGGACATTCTTTAGTTAATCTTTCAATGTATTGCCTTAGGCATAACCTAGCCTTGGTTGTTGTGTTCTGCAGGAAGTCTAGCAAAAGCTTTGTAAGCCCTGACACTAAATGTTCTTCTGATACGCAGAAAGGAATGGTGACATGATGGCTACCTAGTCGAGTCTCATGCCTACGGTAATTGAGTTGTATTGTTCTTGCTAAAACAATTGATATTCACCCATTAGCCCAGTTGCATCTTTTGTTTTATCTCAATAAAAGGTTACTGAAAAAGGTGATTCGGGGCTGCAGACAGGTAACTGTAAGCCCCCTGATCCCAGAACATTGTCTCTCTTGTATTTCTTTTTCTTCTTACTTTTTCATTCATCTGTGAGTACCTCGTTTTTGGGACCTGTTCACCCTGGACAGAAATGGATATTAGACTAACAGCAACCCATACTCCCTTTTTTTTTTTTTTTTGAGAGAGGGTTTCACTATGCAATTCAGGTTGGCCTTGAATTTACTTTGTAGCTGGGGCTGGCCTTGAATTTGAAGTGATTCTCCTGCCTCAGCCTCCTGAGAGCTGAGATTACAGGTATGTACCACCATGCCTGGCTCTTTCCACATAAAGGATTTGTTTCCTGAAGCTGTGATTGCTGCCAACTGAGTGCCCTCTTTGAGGACTGTCTGATCTAACAGAAACTATCATATCCATATACATAGTGTTATCCCTTGGTATCCATGGGGGATTTATTCTAGGACCCATAAATATTCAAAATCTCACTAGGTATGGTGGAACACGCCCATAATCCCAGCATTCAGAAGGCTGAGGTAGGAAGATTGATGTGAGTTTGAGGCCAGCCTGGGCTACATGGTGAGTTCAAGGCCAGCCTAAACTACACAGTTGTATAGTAGCTAGGTGTGATGGCATGTGCCTGTAATCCCAGCACTTGAGAGGCTGAGGCAGGAGGATCATTTGAGCTCAAGGCCAGACTGAGCAACACTGCAAGACTTCAACTCCAAAAAAAAAATTCATAGGCAGGCAATGGTGGCACACAACTATAATCCCTGTACTCTGGGAGGCTGAGGCAGGAGGATTGCAAGTTTGAGCCCAGCCTGAGGCATTCAGCAAGAACTTGTTTCAAAATAAAAGTAGAAATAAAAAAGGGCTGAGAATGTAGGACAGTGAAAAGGTTCTGTTTTCCCTAGTAACACACATACACACACACACACAAATTGTAGGGGCCAGGCATGGTGATATGTACCTATAATCCTAGCAGTGGAGAGACTGAGGCAGGAGGCTTGTCAGTTCAAACCAAGCCTCGGCTCCACAGCAAGATCTTAAGTTGGGTGGGATGGGTGTAGGGAGAGCAAGCTTGGTCTCTGAATCCCTCTCTGATTTACTGTCTCACCATGCAACCTGCCCTGTACACACTCCTATCATACTCTCTGCATCATGATGTAGCAAAGGGGCTTTCACCACACTCATGAAGATGCTGGTACTCGACTTTTTTTTTTTTTTTTTCCGGGACCGGGGATCGAACTCAGGGCCCTAGTGCTCAGCGGCAAGCACTTAGCCCACTGAGCTGTACCTCCAGCCCTTGGTACTCGACTCTTGAATTGCCAACACTGCCAATTAAATAAACTTCTTTTCTATATAAAGTACCCAGCTTCTAGTATTTTGTTATAGTAACAGTAAATGGGCTAATATAGAGATCTTGCACTTATTTTGGCAGACTTATATGTAAATATTTCAAGAAGTGCTTTTGTTATGATTGTAAATGCTATTGTTGAGTTTTCTAACTGTTCATTGATTTTTTTTTTTTTGGCGGTACTGGGGATCGAACTCAGGACCCTGCGCTTGCTAGGCAAGCGCTTATTCCACTGAGCTATATCCCCAGCCCCTGTTCATTGATATTATATAGAGAAAAAATTTTTTTGAGACAGGGTCTCACTGGTCAAGTAGTTCAGGCTGGCCTTGAACTCACTATGCAGCCCAGCCTGGCCTCCAATTCAGGGTGATCCTTCTGCCTCAGCCTCCCAAGTGCTGGGATGATGGGTGTGTACCACCAGGTCCAGCTAGAAAGACAATTTTTGTATGTATGTCTTTTATCCTGTGACATTGTTTTTTTAATTTTAATTTTTATTAGTCCCTGTTTGTAGTACAGATTAGATTGGGCACATGCAGGGGGGTATGGCTGTACACCATGTTTGCAGTACATTATGACATCCATGGTGGGCAACTGGTTCACGTGCACAACTTAATTCTTTTTACCTCCTCTTCATCCCCTCATTTCTTGGTCTCCTTCCCACTTGCAGAAGATGTACCTTCCTATTTTCTGTTACCTACCTTTTATTTTGCTCTTTACTTAAAGTTTCTCATGTAGGAGGATATATAAGCCCATGTGTCTGACTTATTTCACTAAGTATTATGATCTCAAGGTGCATCCATTTTCCTATGACTCAAGTTTATCCTTCTTTATATGAGTAGTACTCCAATGTGTATAAATATATTTATGACTCTTTTTTTTTTTTTTTTTTTTTTGGTCTTTTTGAGACAGGGTCTCACTAGGCAGTTTAGGTTGGCCTTGAGCTCACTTTGTAGCCCGGGATGGTCTCGAACTTGCAATGATCCTCCTGCCTCAGCCTCCTGAGTGCTGAGATTATAGGCATGTGCCTCCATGCCGGGCTACATTTGTGACATTTTAAAATTTACTTATTCTAGTAGCCATTTTATAAATTCTTTATTGTCCATGTAATCATACTAATATTTTTTAATATAAATTTATAAAATGCATATGAATTAATAATTTGATTAAAATGAGTGCATTAAGCAACAAAATTCACCATTTAAATGCTTTTGTTTTTTGTTTGTTTTTGTGGTATGGGGGATTGAAGCCAGCATCTTTGCACTGGAGCTATATTCCCAGACCTTTTAAAATTTCCTTATTTGAGGCAGGATCTTGCCAAATTGCTGTTGCCCAGTGCTCCGGTTGCCAAACACCCCTGGAGAGTGCTGCTCCACTGCATTCATCTCACGCCGCGTGACACCAGAGGGCTCAGGTGTGTGACACTCTCAACACCAACAACACAGAAAGACGTGAAACTGTCTTCACGAGCCACACCAAACTAAACCCCCAAAAAGCATTTGGCCTATATATCATCATCTGGAATCTCCTGAGGGTTATTATACGGACTTAAATGTGGTGAATTTCTATAAATATTACACATGTGCATTTGAAGGATATAAATTCTCTGCTGAGTGCCTGTATACCCATTAGTTTCCTTTTCTTTCTTTGTGTGGGGGCGTCTTTTTTGAGACAAGGTCTCACTATGCAGTTCAGGTTGGGCTTGAGTTCACTTTGTAGCCCAGGCTGGTCTTGAACTTGCAATGATCCTCCTGCCTCAGTCTCCTGAGTGCTGGGATTACAGATATGTGCCACCACGCCCGGCCAGTTTTCTTAATTATGCTGCTCGCATCTTCTGATTCTTACTTGTAAGATATATGCATTATTTTGAGATGTGTTAGCATTTTTACTATAGTGGTAAATTTATCAATTTCTCTTTGTAGTTCTGTCAAATTTTGCTGTTTATTTATTTATTTTTTTTCTGGTAGTGGGAATTGCAGCCAGGGCCTTTGCACTGAGTTATAGCCCTATCCCTTTTATTTATTTGGAGATAGAGCCTCATTAAAATGGCTAAGGAGAAGGTGAGTTTCAAATTTTGATTTTCCCAGAGTGCTAGGATTATGGTATGAACCACCATGTATGGCTTTTATCTATTTCTTTTTTTCTTTTTTTTTGTCTTTTTGAGACAGGGTCTTGCTATGCAGTTCAGGCTGGCCTTGAGCTCACTTTGTAGCCCAGTCTGGTCTCAAACTCGCAACGATCCTCCTGCCTCAGCCTCTTGAGTGCTGGGATTACAGGCCTGTGCCACCATGCGTGGCAGCTTTTTTATTTCTTTAGGGATATGTATTTAGGTATATTATAGTTTTTTGTTTGTTTGTTAGACACAGGGTTGCACTACGTAGCCTAGGCTATACCTGAACTGGTCAAGATCCTCTTGCCTTTGCCTCCCAAGTGCTGGCTACACCTGGTCAGGAATCATTTTTTGCTATTAGGAATTAGATAACCTGGTTCAAATCCTGGCTTTACCACTTCTTAGTTATGTGACCCAAGCCTCCGGAACCACTGGATTATTCATCTGTAAAGCTGTGATAATCTTGAGCACTTTCTCTCTTGTGGTGGACATGTCTGGGAGGGAAGATGTAAGGAGAAGCTCCTCAGATGAGTTCTCTTGCAGGCTGTCAGACTAAAAACAAAAGGGAATAAAACAAACATACTCTGCAATTCCTTGAATATTTGATAAATGTAAGGAAGACAAGGTTAACAAATACTGAAACAAAAAGTACCTAAAAATATTCCAGTATATTGAGGGTTACAGTGTGGTTGAACCTAGGGCTTTGCATATGCTAGGCAAGGCCTGTACCACTGAGCCACACCCTCAGTCCTTATTTTAAATGTTATTTGGAGACATGGTCTTGCTAAATTGCCCAAGCTGCCCTCAAACTTTTGTCTCCTGACTCAGCCTTCTAAGTAGCTGGCATGCGCAATCACACCCAATGTGTGTGGCCTTTTAAAATCTGCATTTGTAAGGCCAGTGAAATGACTGGCTTGTGAGGGCCAGTGAATGAAATTTTATAGCAGAGTACTTGCTTGGACCTCAGCAGCTTTTTAAATAACTCCAATAATTTAGTCTATCAGAAAAATCCAGCTTGGTGTGGTAATACATGCCCATAACCCCAGTGTTCTGGGAGGATCATAAGTTTGAGCTCAGTCTGAGCGATTTAGCTATTTATCAGGACTCCGTCTCAAAATAATTAAACACCAAACCAACGAACCAACCAACCAACCAAAACAGAACAAAAAGGGCTGGTGACATAGTCCAATGTGAAGGCCCTGGGTTCAATCCCCAGTGTCACAAAAACAGAACAAAACAAAAATTCCAAGAATAAAACAACAAAATCTGTATTTCACAGCTTCCTCATGAAAGGTACTCAAATCATGTTTCTACTTTTTATTTTTTATTTTGTGGTATTGGGGATTAAACATAGGGCCTTTACACCTAGCTATATCCCTGTCCCTTTTTACTTATGTATTTTTTTGTGCGGTGCTGGGGATCAAACCCAGGGGCTTGTGCATGCAAGGCAAGAGCTCTACCCCTGAGCCACATCCCCAGCTCCTTTTTAATTTTTTGAGATGGGGTCTAAGTTACTAAATTGCTGGGCTTGAAATTGCTATCCTCTTGCCTAAGTTTACCAGAGTGCTGGCATTACAGGTGTGTGCCACTATGCCTGGTTAATTTTCTATTTTGAGACAGACTTGCCAATCACTAAGTTGCTCAAGCTGGGATCAAATTTGTGATTCTCTTGCCTCAGCCTCCCAGAATACTAGGATGATAGGAATGTGGCATCAGACCTGGCTCATGTCTCATTTTATTTCTTTTTAATGTTTCATTTTAATGCTAGGATATACTTGTATTCATGATTCTATGATTCATATACAACTTTAGTAACTGCCAATTTAGATCTAAAGATCACACAGAGAAAAATGTACTTTGGAATATGAAACAGACCATTCCTCTATAAAAAAGTATACTGGGGGGAGGGTCAAGAACAAACTAGGCCAGGTATGGTGGTACATGCTTGTAATCTCAGTACCCAGGAGGCTGAGGCAGGAGAATTGAGTTTGAGGCCAGCCTGGGTTACACAAGACAGTTCAAGGCCAGTCTGCACTGCAGAGCAAGACCCTGTCTCAACTCCTGCAACACTCCAGAAAGAACAAATTATTAATAGCAGGGAACAGACCAAGGATATAGTATTTAAATAATCAAGGAAAATGTGTCAAAAACTGTTGTGATTTTCATAAAGCCTAACACTGGCAAGCCTCAACTCTCGAACATCTGATCTTGGTGTAACTCATCATAGGCAGACTATTCATGTGGATTCCCAAACCGTCTCTCTGATACTAAAGTCACCCTTTCATATGCCAGCAGACCAATATGAACCACCGACTATGGCTACTAGAAGCAGCCTGACCATCAGTATAACAGCATCCGTGCAAGCACATGTATGGGTATGGTTTCCCACGCTGATTTTATGTTCTTGTGACCGCCTCCTGGCAAGGCAAGTCACTGTCCCTGGACTGCAGGCCTGGCTCTTGCCTGTCTCACCAAAATTAGCATCACATGAGTCCTCTGACAATCATCATCTGGGGGAGCGATGTGGAGACAGGAGAGAGGGATGGGAAAGGCAAGAGAAAAGGCGGTGAGGTGGCTTTCTCTTTCCGTTCACCAGCTGTGGACTCCAGGGGGAGTGAATGACCTTTTCCCTCTATCCCCAGAGCCTTAGCTAGCTTTCCATTTGAATCAACAGAACTTTGGCCCTGGCATATGGAAAAAAGGCGCCACCCAGTGTCACTTCAAGGTAGCCACCGAATTGCTTTTGTGTTCTATCAGCTCTAAGAACTGTCTAGTTAATATATTACTTGAAAAATTTGCTTAACAATAGTAGTTTTGGAACATGTGCTCAGGGGATCAGCTTGTTCCAACTACATTATTCCCACCCCTCCTTCTTTTCTGTACATTTCTTTCTCCCATCCCTTTACTGTGCATGGGAACCTATTGGGGGGGATGGCTAACATTTGGCCCCCTCTCTCTCCTAAGATACAAGATGCTCAAGTTGACTTTCTCTGTCACTACTGGTCGCCCTGGGTCCCCTGGGCACATGAGAGACATGAACAGTAGAAACCATTTTAATGGTTTGTATGTTTTTTGTTTGTTTGAGACAGGATCTCTATGTAATGCAGGTTGGCCTTGAACTCACCTCGATCCTCCTGCCTCAGCTTCTGCAGGGCTGGGATTACGGGTGTGTGCTACCATGCCTGGCCTTAGTTTGTTATTAAGGAAATAGGAAACTTGTACCTGACTACTCTTTTTTCCTCAATCACCTCGGCTTAGGGCCATCTCATGTCACACCTTATTTCAGCCACTTCCATCTAAGACAGTCCTTTCCTGTCTGTCCCATGTCAAGTGGCTCCCACTGGCCTATGCGGCACCTAAGGCACATGGGCTCAACCTAAGCCTGAAAGATACTTGCTGGGCGCTTACTCAATGACAGATGTTGTCCAAAGCATGTCCATAATATTCTCTGCTCAGTGGATAATACGTCCGTTTTGCAGGGGAGGCACTGGAAACGGGAGAAGCAACCACACCCAATGGTTGCTATATACAAAGTTGTTAACCACTTTGGCTATAATGACTGAAAAAGTGTTGACATTTGTTGGGTTAGGGCTTTATAAATATTATCTTACTTAATTCTCACGACAGTGAGAGGTCCAGTCCATCTCAATATTCTCATAGTGAGAAAAACCACAGGGAAATTCATGGTCTAAAAGAAAATGGGTATGGGAGATGAACCTAGGGAATGCGATGACCTTGGAGCTCCACGCTCTTTCTAAAGGTGGGGGGGGAGGCAAAACAATTCCTAAATGAAAAACACTGATGACAGAATGCTAATAGACACTACTAGCCTACACAGATGTTAAAAATATTTTTTTTTTTTTTGCGGTACTGGGGATCGAACTCAGGACCCTGTGCTTGCTAGGCAAGCGCTTATTCCACTGAGCTATATCCCCAGCCCCAAAAATATATTTTTTAAAAGGCAGTGAAGGATAGCTATTCTCTTAGATCACATTTCAGTAATTACACCAACACTACCATCCAACTATTTACTAGTAAAAATCCCAATTTAAAATTAGCAGCAAGCTGGGTGTGGTGGGACATGCCTGCAATCCTCACACTCTGGGAAAGGCAGATCACAAACTCAAACCCAGCCTAGGCAATTTAGAGACTTAGCGAGACCATGCATCTCCCCTTCAAAATAGGTCTGAGGAAGTCATTCAGCGCGAAGGCTCTGAGTTCACACTCACAATGGTAAAAAGAAAAAACCCATTCCCTGAGCCACCAAAGGGCTGACCATATAAACCACCACCTGCAAAGGGATCAACTGCTGCAAGCTGTTCAATGTTCTGAAAGCTTGGGTAACAGATTTATGCATTTTTGCTTCTCTTTCCCAAAGCAGCAAACATTTGGAGCCTTTTCACCTTATGCTACTTCATCTGACCTTGTCATTTTCGCAGGAAAATGAGTAGTACTTGCCCCCCCCCCATTTCCTCCCAGGCCTCGGGCTCTGGCAGAAGCAGCTGTGGGCTCAAATACTCTGGGTGGCGGCCGCCTGCGGCGTGGAGATGGGAGGCAGGAGGTGGCGCGGACCCAGCTTGAGGTGGCCGGCGGGACTGGAGCGGTAGCCGGGACTCAGGGCGCACTCCCACCCCGGCTGCGTTTCAGCGCCCGCCTTGCCAAGGTGGCGAGATGAAGAAGAGGTAACAGGGCGAGAAGGGAGAAGTCCAACAGCGCGGGACTGGAAGGGGGAGGCGCAGCAGTAGCGTTACCTCCGACCCATTGGCGGGTCCCGGAGGGCACGGCGGGCCTCCCAGCTAGCTTGGGCCGTCCCCGGACGTCGCCAAGGGAGGGGTCGCAGTGCGCCCCCCATGGCTCTAGGACCGGGCTACAACACTGAGGCCTGGGGCTTATTGTTCCGGGAAGCCTCTGTCAGGGACCGGCCGGACCCTGGAGCAGCACTGTGCACTGCCTTGCAGGCGCGCAGACTGGCGGGAGGTGCGGGTCTCTTTAAGGGGCGGGGCCTGAGAGGCAGGCGGGGTGCCGCGTTGCTCCCGGGGCTAGAGTGTGAGGAGAGAGCGGCGGGCGGCCGAGCGCTGGCGGGAGGGAGGGAGCCAGCGAGCTAGCGACGCGGGCCGACCCGCGGCCTCCCCCGCCCTCCCGCCCCTCCCCCGCGTCGCCCTGCCGCGGGGACGGGGCTCGCGTCGCCGCCCCTCAGCCGCTCCCGATGAAGCAGCTGCCGCCACAGCAGCCGCCTCCGAAGATGGGGGATTTCTACGACCCCGAGCACCCGACCCCGGAGTAAGTGTCTGCTGCGCGGCCTCCCGTGGGCGGCGCGTCCGGGCGCTAGGAGTAGCTGGCCGCGCGGTGCGGGAGAGGCCTGGCCGCGGCGGGCGGCGTCGCGACGGCGGTTGGGCCAGCGGTGGGGGAGGGGCGGCGCGGCCTCCGTCGCCGCCGCGTCGGCTCGGGCCGGGCTGGCTGGGCCGGGCGCCGCCCGGGCTTCCCCGCGGCTCCCCCGGGCTCCCCGCGCCGCGGCCCGGCCCTGAGCGGGTCCCGGCGACGAGTCGGAGGAGCTTCGGCCACCCAGGCCAGCGGGAGGGCGCCGGCGAGCGTAGGCCTCTGAGGATCCCCGGGCTCGGGTGGAACCCCGGCCGGTCCCTGGCGGACAGGCGACGGCAGCAGCGACCGGAAGGGCCCTGCGCACGTCGCCTTACCTAGGGCCGCGGAGGGGCCCCTTGCAGCCTCGGGTAGATTTTTTTTTTTTTTTTTTTTAACTTATGGAACGTTATCCCAACCTTGGAATGCTTCTGGCTTCGCTTTTTTCACCTTTGGCACCTGAATTTTATAATGGTGGCGAGGTTTGTGTGGCCCCGTTGTTGAGGTGACACCGGCTTTATTTTTTTACCTGAAAACGAAAGCTTTCTTTGGGGCATACGTTTTCCTGCAGGTTATGGGGTTTGCACACTTTCAGACACGCTTTCCTTGGTAACAGGAACCTTTTACCTAAATGGATGACTTTTACTCCTTGTGTAGTGAAAGGGTCAGACTTATTTGAGGTTTCTCTGCAAAGAAGACATTTTCTACTAGACAGAAATAACAGTTTCGCTCGATAATAGTTTTTTTTAATCTAGGACGTTTTTGCATTTCTGTTGAGGACTCTATCTGCTGTGTCTGATACAGATCCGATAGCCCAGAAAGCTTCCACTCCAGGGCATGAAGTCAGTTCTTTCCCTAACCCCGCACGACAGCATTGTTTTGAAAAGCCGTTCTTCAACTCCATTGCTGATGTTGAAGTCTAACCCCTAAGAATTCATTTTAAAGTTAACATTGGTGGAGTTTTCACTTGAAACTGTCGAACTTTTAGGGCCACAGTAATCCAAGGACTTTGGTCTTTGACACATTTTACCTTAGGTTTGCTGTGGCTACTTTTTGACCCATTGCTAAGTCTTCTCACCTTGGCCCAGAAATATTTGGATCTTGATAGTTTTTTTTTCCTTGATAGTTCTTAGATTTAATTGCAACACGAAAGGATTCTCTTGGGGTGTTGGTCTTTTCTGCACAGAAAATCATTCTGTTACTTTCCTAGAACAAAATCCAAGTCTAATTTGCAATGGTAAGTTAATACGTTTTTATCTTTTAATGGATTCTTGGTCGTGGGTTAACATTTTAATTGTTTTGATTTACTGAACAGTCAATCCAATTACAAAGCTTATAGTATAGGTTTTTGGTATGAGAACTTGAAAAAGCTCAAATAAGAAAAATCTGTATCAATTCAGTAACTGCTGATTGAGCGCTTATCCTGTACAAAGTAACATGCCCCGAATGGGCAAAGTGCCTGGTTTCAGTTCCTTTAACTAGGTTGTTTGGTGGAGTCTAGAAGCTTTAAGGCTCATATCCTTTCACTTCTTGGGGGGAAAACAGTGTTTCATAGTATGTGTGAAAATGGACTCAGAAATGCATCTTTGGTAGACACAGGTGGGAAAGATGTCAAGAATGTTTATTTTACACAAGATCTTGGAGTTTTTAATTTTTTACTGCTTTTCTGGCTCTAGCCATTTGGATTTCTCTAGGACTTAAGTTCTGTATTTTTTCTTCCTGTTTATTAACATGTATGGGTTCTGTAAAATATTATGCTTTCTTTCAAATTGCCTGAGGAGTGGAGATTTTGATAGGCATTCTCAATACTACCACCTGTTTTACAGGTGAAGAAAATGAAGCCTAGGCAACAGAATGAGAGGTGGCATGACAGCAAGCCCTATAAGAAAGTATATATAATCAAGCTATTGTTCATAGTGCTAGAGAGAGAAAGTAAGAAAAAAAAAATAAATAAATAAATAAAAGAAAGAAAGGATAGTATTTGGTTAAAATACTTGGATTTCAGAGCCAGATACCAGCATTTGAACACTAGTTTAATCTTGGACAAATGATTTCATCTCTCCGAAGTTTTCTCATTGTTGAAATGTATGGGCTGGGGATATAGCTCAGTAGCACAGCTCCTGCCCAGCAAACACACACACACACACACACACACACACACACACACACACACACACACACACACACACACGAAATCATCTTTGAAATGGTTATCCTAAATGGTAGCAAGTTGGGCTTTTTGGAAGCTTGAATGATAATGAATGAAAAACTTGGCACAGAATGTGATGACAACTGCTTCTTGGGGTCATCTGGGAAAAGTAAGATTTTAAGTTGAGCATGAAAAATATTAGCTGGGATTAAGTGGGGGTGATTGAGAATAACCATGTGCTTCTTTGGGTGGTTTGAAATGGCTTTTAGATATGTGAAGAAGTTGAGATGAAAATGTAAATTTAATTCCAGTTGAGGCTTGATACTCTCTCTTGTTCTTACTCTTAAACAGATATAGCTGTAACTCCTGGCTTCAGCATAGAGGACATTTGTGTTTCAGGTGAAAATGGTTGTAATCACTTGAGTATCTGTGTGTTAGGTGTTCATTATAGGGCAGAGACAGGTGTTGAGTACCTGGCAGATTATATAGTCAGTCTTCAAGGACCTCTTCTAAGGTAATAAGAGAAGAGGCAGATACTTTATGGTGATAGAGGTGGTGTTTTTTGAGTTACGTCTAATTTGTACTAAAGGTAGGCACACTAGGAATGATTGGATTACAAAACAAAATTTTGTCCTAATACAGTTGATACCTGATGAGGGGTGATAAACAGTGAATGATAATAGAGTGTTTGAAGATAAATGCTTGAAAAAGGGAGATGGGTAAGTGGGATTCAGAATTGTTGAGGAAGAGATTGTGGTATTGGTGAGTCTCCTTGATTTTGGTTTTTTAAAATGTATTTGTTTATTATTGTTATTATTTTTTTATGTATGTGGTGCTGGGGATTGAACTCTGGGCCCTGTGCATGCACGGCAAGAGCTTCACTACTGAGCCACTTCCCCAGACCCTCCTTGATTTTGTTTTGTTTTAATAGTGCTGGTGATTGAACCCAGGGCCTCACACATGGTAGGCAAGGACTCTGCCACTGAGCTACATCCTCAGCTGGGTGAGCCTCACTGAGAGAGAAATATTTAGATAAAGACTTAGAGGGTCAGTAGCTGTGTTTATTTCTGTGAAGAAAGCACTTCAAGCAAGAGTAATTAAAAGAAATACTAACTTCTAGTTAGAGGTTCCTAAAGTGGCAATTTCCCCTCTAAATTCATGTATATAATCCATGTAAAGACCATTACAATGTACGTAACAATCGTCTTAACACTGGAGTTTCAAAGAACCAATCTTTGGTCCACTTCCCTTTCTACACTGGATCCCTTGCTCTTCTCATTCAATCTCATGGCTTTGAATACCACCTAAGTAGATGACTACAAAACTTACATCCGGTCCAATCCTTTCCCCTGGACTTGATTTAGGTATCAGTTCAACCCCAAATAACAGCCATCTCAAATTTACCATGTTTAACAATTACTAATCTAGTCCCTAGACTTGCTTTTTCCATAATCTTAGTAGACTGGTTTTGTTTTGTTTTGTTTTAATAGTGGTGGAGATTGAACCCAGGGCCTCACACATGGTGTTGAGTACCTGGCAGATTATATAGTCAGTCTTCAAGGACCTCTTCTATGGTAATAAGGGAAGAGGCAGATACTTTATGGTGATAGAGGTGGTGTTTTTTGAGTTATGTCTAATTTGTACTAAAGGTAGGCACGCTAGGGATGATTGGATTACAAAACAAAATTTTGTCCTAATACAGTTTATACCTGATGAGGGGTGATAAACAGTCTAGAAAGTGCTGAGGCATACCTGTGGATTCTGCCTAGTATGACTAGAGTGAGCAAGAAAGAGTGATAATAAATGAGGTCATGATGGGTTGAGGTACAGATTTCGCAGGGCCTTATAGAGCCATTATAAAGACTTGGCTGGAAATCAGGTTTTTTTTTGTTTGCTTTTTGAGATGAGTTCTCCCTATAGTGTCCAGGCTAGCCCTGAGCTTCTGGGCTCAAGTGATCTTCCTGCTTCCAGCTTCCTAAATAGCTGGAACTCTAGGTACTATGCCTGGGAACTGGGAGTTTTAAACTGAGGAATGACTTGGACTGCTTTCAGCTGTAGAAGAGTCATTCACCTTGCAGAGAGGATTTGTAAGGAACTAGTAATCAAGAAGAGATGTTGGTGGCTTGTTGCAAGGTAGTAAAAAAAAAAGAATGATGAGAGGCTTGTTGCAAGGTAGTAAAAAAAGAGTCGTGAGAAGTAGATGAATTCTAGATACATTTTGAAGGCCCAAACTAAGTTGGTTTGTAGATAGATCAGATGTGTGTGAGGGTGATTCCAAGGTTTTAGTATGAGCTGTTAGAAATTTTCAGTCTACTAAGATTGTGGAAAAAGCAAGTCTAGGGACTAGATTGGTAATTGTTAAACATGGTAAATTTGAGATGGCTGTTATTTGGGGTTGAACTGATACCTAAATCAAGTCCAGGGGAAAGGATTGGACTGGATATAAGTTTTGTAGTCATCTACTTAGGTGGTATTCAAAGCCATGAGATTGGATGAGAAGAGCAAGGGATCCAGTGTAGAAAGGGAAGTGGACCAAAGATTGGTTCTTTGAAACTCCAGTGTTAAGATGATTGTTATGTACATTGTAATGGTCTTTACATAGATTATATACATGAATTTAGAGGGGAAATTGTCACTTTAGGAACCTCTAACTAGAAGTTAGTATTTCTTTTAATTACTTACGTAAACAATAGACTACAGTAGTAATAACAGTACCCATGATTTTAGTACCAGTACAAATCACAGATATTTCAAATTACAGTTTTTACAGATAGTTCATCTGATGATACAGCTCAGAGGTAGAGCACTTGTTAGCATGTGCAAGGTCCTGGGTTCAATCCCCAGTGCAGGAATAATAAATTAATCATTACATCAAAATTACACTGAATATGAGATCCACCACTAGATTTTTGTGACGTGTGTATATTATACCACATGTTGCGTTTTTTTCTTCTAATATATTTGGTGTCCTTTGTACTCATGAGTATTTTCTCGTGCATTTAAAAATGTTGGGCTGAAGGGAAATCCACAAGTGTCATTAGACTGCCAAAATATGCAGGGCACAAAAAAAGAGTGAAGCCTTTGGCCCTAGAGTTGGGACTCCGGATTTAGAATCTCACCTCTTAATAGTTTTAAGAATGTGGACAAGTTTCTTAATTCTGTGTCTTGATGTCCTTATCTATAAAGTGAGGCTTGTGGTAGTTTTTTGAGGATTTTAGAATTAGGATTGCAGAGAGGATTTGTTTATTCTTTTATTCATATTGTATGGGAAGATGCAGCTAGAAAGAGCAGTACTTATAAGGTATCAATATGAAAACATGGTGAATTTCACAAAAAGAACATTAACTGGGAAAAATATTCAGCATATTCAAATAAAATAGAACTGAGGATATTCACATTCTGTAATTCACTTTAAAGTGGAGATAGGGGATGCCATAGGAAGTCATCTGAGAGAAGAAAATATAATGTGCTCAGCAGATTCTGTGTCTGGTCCTTTAAATAACTTTGCACTTAAGAACCTGAGTCAGAATTTTTGTTACAAGGTGAGAGTGGATAGCTTTGTAGTGATTGAAGTATGGTTCCATAGGCCAGGGACCTCTCTTTGGGTTACTGAAGTACATGAGGGGTCAAAGCAGTACTTGAGGGTAATTTTGGAAAGCCTAATAAATGATCATAGAGCTTAGGATATAGTATACTTCTTCAATATCCATGTCTCTTTGGTCTTTTCAGAATTTTAGGCAGGCCATTCATTCCTCTTTTTACTGACACATCTTCAAAAAGTATCAAGCAATGGTAGGTAGATACAGTTGTTTTCCTAAGAAATTGTCAAGCAATATTTTATACATATGAGGTAGTTGAAAAATCATTCGGCTTCTTACTGTTTGGTGTTTCAAGATCTCAATCACTTTTCACTGAATTAATGAATTGATTTCATGTTTTTGTTTTTTAAGAGGAAGAATTTATTGAGAGAAAAAAAGCTTCTGTTTGAGAGGGACAGAAGCGGCCCTGGAAGGTGGGGTGCCCAGCAACCCTGCTTCTCAAAGGTGCTTTGTTGAGCAAAGCTGAGAGGTGAGGTGGGTTTAAGGTAGGACAGAACTGTAACCAATCCATAAGATTACAGGTATAGTCACTTAGGTAGTATTGATCCAGTGGGCTTAAGGTGGGACAGAACTGTAACCAATCAATAAGATTACAGGTATAGTCACTTAGGTAGTATTGATCCAATGGCAAATCATAGGTGGGACAAAACTATGGTCAACCAATAAGATTACAACAAGTATAGTCGCTAGGGTAATATGATTAAATGGGGAACAAATAGGAAAACAAATCATGTGCACATGGGATGGACAAGGACTTTCCTGGAAGGGGTGAGTTAAGGTTTGGTTTTTCACCCCAAGGTGATTGATGCCTATTTAGAATATCAATTACTGCTCTTAATATGTAGGGGAAGTATATGGGTGAGTAGTTCTAGAAGCCTGGTTTTCAGTGAATCTCTCTCCAGCTGTAGTTGTTTTCTGCATTGACTTCTTGAGGGCTCAGCCCTGTCTGACTGCCTACAGTATTTTAACCTAACTACTTCCAGCTGAAGAGGGTCGTAGTTGTGATTGACAGTCAGAGATCCTCCACAGAGGGTCTATCTAAAGGCCCTCAATAGGTGCTAGATGTTCTTGTCTTGAGTAGACATATAAGTCTGGAGGAGACAAGGACACAGAAACAGTTAAGTAGGGGCCAAATAATAAAATCAACAGGATAATTATGATTGTGCCAACAAGGTTTTCCTCCACCAGGAGGAGCTTGTAATAACTTTCTGTAGAGAGGGTAAGGAGAAAAGAAGGTCCAGGGCATTTCAGAATCTGATACGTCATTAGCCTGTTGTCTAATATCTTGAACTGCTATTGAGGCATTAGCAGAAGGATCAGGAATGTACACACAACATTCATTTATAATTGCACAAGTACCCCCTTGTGCTGCTATTAGAATGTCTAATGCCATCCGATTTTGGAGGATGGCTTACCTCATTAATTTTACTTCTTTCAGGAGAGAAAGACCAGCTGAAACCCATTGTCACCTGTTCTTTTTGCAGTGCTGGTATTGAACTGAGGGCTTTTTTTTTCATACTGGGAATCGAACTCAGGACCTTGCATTTGCCAGGCAAGCACTGTGCCACTGAGCTATATCTCCAGCTCATCTCTTTTTTGTTAAAATACTTAAATACATTGTGATTTATTCTTTAACAGCTATTTAATAATTTTTTTACTCTTATATTTATTTTTCCATGAATATTGTCAATTTTTGTAGAGAAGCTATCCTAGTTCTGAAAGGCAAAAGATGACCAGCCTGGGTTAGAGATTCAAAGTTAATTAACTTCATCATTTTTGTAATTCTTCCAAGAGAACTAAAGAGTGTGTTACTCTCTAATGTACTCTATTATTATAAAACTTTTGAGAGAGTTCATATTAGAAACAAAACCTACACAGAGTCTCTGAAATTCGGATTTAGAATTCGTTTTTCTGAATCTCCTTTTTTATTTGGTTTTGTGAGGGTCTCTCTGTGGAGGCTGGCCTTGATCCTATGATCTTGTCCATGCTGACCTCAAACTTTTGGCAATCTTCCTGCCCCAGCTTCCCCAGTGCTAGGATTATAGGCATGTGCCATGATGCCTAGCTTGAATCTACTTTTGTTTGTTTGTTTTTTTGAGACAGGGTCTCACTGTGTACTCAACAGTGAGACTGGTTTTGAACTCACTATGTGGCTCAGGCTGTAGCCTCCTGAGTGCTGGGATTACAGGCGAGTACCACCATGCCCAGTTTGAATCTACTTTTTTTAAAATAAATTTTTATTTGAAAAAATTTCAGACTTGTAGGGAAGCTGCAAGAATAGTATATATGAATTCACATATATGTTTAACTTAGTTTGGGCAGTAATTAAAATCTTGCTGTGCTTGCTTTACCTTTCTCTGTAATAATTTTAAAATTTATTTTGGCTGAGCTGTTTGAAAGGCATCATGATCTTTCTTGCCTAAATACTTTATAGTATTACTCAAGAATAAGTGTTCTGCAGGCAATTTACTATTTACGACCACACTGTTAACCAGTATATAAGATGCGATTGAAAGACATGGTTAATGTTTAGATTTAAGTAAAAGACACATTGCCATTAATCCTTCTCAGAACACTCTTTGGGTTCACACACTTATTCTTGCTACCCTTTGAAGCAGTTCTGGAAGTCCTCTATTGAGTGTTTTCAAGAGATGTGATCAAGAATGTGTTGAATGTCACTGCCAAGTGATGTCTAGTGGAAAGTCAGGCTCATAAAAACATTATGGTTTGTCCTCATCCACCTTATTCACTAGATCTGGCACTGTATGACTTCTGGCTCTTCCCAAAGTTAAAATGACCATGGAAAGTAAACATTTTGAATTGCAGGACATGAAGGCAGCCACAGCAGCACAAATAAAGGCTCTCACAAGAGGACTTCCAGAACGGCTTCAGAAAGTGGCAAGAATGGTGGGATAAGTACAAATGAGATAAGGGAAAGTATGAGGAAATTAATGGCGATATGTCTTTTACTGTAATAAACTTTTTAAAAATTAAAACATTTTTTGATCACGTGTAAAATTAGTTAAATTTGTCAGTTGGCTGCAGACTGTCTCTTTTTCTTTTCTTTCTTTTTTTTTTTTTTTTTTGCGGTACTGGGGATCGAACTCAGGACCCTGCGCTTGCTAGGCAGGCGCTTATTCCACTGAGCTATATCCCCAGCCTGACTGTCTCTTTTTCAATCTGGAATTACAGTTAACTTATTTTGGCATTGTGTTTCCACGATAGGCTTCATCTGCATGTTTTTTCCACATTTTTTTTGTGCATATTTGATACACAGATTGATGGATTTCACTCTGGCAAATTTGTATATGTACATAGTACACTTTAACCATCCCCCGTTTGCTAGTTCTCTTCCCTAGTTTCACATGTTTTGAGGAGATTTCAGTGTATATAACCAAGCAACCAAATGAGTAAGATTTTGATCTTACTCATATTTTTCATTTGGAGATAAAGTCTCAGGAAGTCTCATAAGTTGCCCATGTTACGTTTGAAGTTGCCATCTTCCTGTCTCAGCCTTTTAGAGAGATGGAATTATAGGTGTGTGCCACTACACATGGCTAGGGGCAGTCACTTGAAAATAATTGGTTGAAAGCTAGCCAATAAAACTAAGACAAAATGCAGTTTGATGTTTTTAAATAATGGGGCTATATCTGAACTCTTTATGGATTCACATGAAGAGCAGGTGCCTTGTACAGCTTTTGGTTGTCATATGTTAAAATGTATTTGAGTCCCTTTGGGTCTCTTAATTTGGTAGTCTATTTACTTATTTGTGTTAGACTAATGGTTACTGCCTTTTCCAGTAGAACAAATAAGTGGGTCATTTAAATGGAAGTTTAAAGTTGATCTGAATCCCTACAGGTGCATTTTATTTTAGAATTTTTTTTTGTTAGATACTAACATCTTGATAATGAAAATATCTGTTGGATGGTTTGGATGTTGATAGATGTGTGGTGCTGACAGACTATCGTAAGCTTTGCTTACTGGGATTACTGCTATGGGCTTGCAAGAATCTTGAGCAAGTGGTAGTTTCTGAATATAGTTCTTGGATCCACTCTTTAGGGAGTGCTGTATATAATCAGTATTTGCTTCATGTTTAGCACTTTGTGAACCCATGGTGTAAATGTATTTTGAGTCTTTTGTCTGATACTTAGCTTTTCAAGGAATAGTTAATTAAATACTATTTGAGTAGGCAGATATGCAAAGTTTAAAATTTTTATGAGTTTGAATGTGAAGTAGAAAAAATATTAGTTTTGATAAGTTATATGGATGGCTGCAAAAATGCTTTATTGAAATTTATTCATATATTTTGGTCTTGGGCACACCCAAATTTTAAAAAATTGCATGGTTAAAAACATGACTCTTCCAAATTTATCAATTCCTTATCAGAGTATATCAACTCTGAAACAAACTACACATTCCATGGTACTGTTTCTGTGCTGAAAATATAGTTAAGAATTATCAGTAGTATAGATGTAAATTTGATTGTAATACAATAAAGTATCTTGTTAGAAATAGGTGAAAAATGTGCTCCCAAACTTTTCCTCTAGATAACCATAATAGGTACACTCTTTAACTTTATCATTATCTGTTAAAAAACAAAAATAAAAGTTGTTACTGTTGTATAAAAATTCATTAAGCTAGTTGCCATAGTTATGAACAGTATAGTGTATGTACAGTCTTTTTGACATATTAACAGCAGCTCGTGTAAGGAAGTAATGTTACTAGCTGGTTATGAACTTATTGAAAGTGGTAGTTGAATGTAAAAAAGTATAGTATTGCTCAGTTGCATTAGGGAGACAGAGACCAATAAATTCTTAGTGTTGTTTCTTGAAATACTTTTCTTTCTTATTAGAGAGAGTAATGATAGTGTCAAAGGATATGAAATTTGAGGCAAGAGTTAGAACCTATGGTAGCATATTTTTTCAAGTGTGCATGTGCTTGCTGCATGTTCTCCTGTTGTGTGTATTTTGAAATGTACCCATTGTTTGAGCATTTTTATTTTTATCATTACTGTTTATTTCTATACAGAGATATGTTTATATACATGTACACTTTTATAACTTTGTGTGTGTGCTGGGAATCCACTTTTAAAATGGAGAAATCCTAGTAAATAGAGGTTTAGTACATAGTATGTTCTTAGTGACTGTTAGAAGTAATCTGATTCTTCATAACTCTTTTTCTAATTTCCTGATAGAATGAGTGTTTTATCAGAACTGTTAATAATTGCTGATGTCTATTGGAAGACATTCTTTGTAATTTTTAGATTAGGACAGGCAGTCAGGGAATTGAGGGGCTTGTATGGAGCTTATGGTAGTGTCTTAGTGCTCAGAGTACTTTTTTTGCTGTGTTTGTCCTGGTGATGACAAAGAGATTTCATGATTGAGGTCTCACACATAATGTGAGTACTGCCTTAAGTATGATAGGCTGTTGTATTTTTTGCTGTATCAGCCCCACCACCCTTGCCTTTTCAGTTGTTTTGTGCTTGTGTATTTTCCAGGATGGATAACCAGTTTAAACTAAGGATAAATTGTACTTTACCCTTGTTCTGTTGCCTTTCTTTGAAATTCTTTAGATAAGTAGTCTTATTTTTCTTCTATGAATATTAGGGGCCAAAAGAATGTGAGGAGATGATAAGAGGTATTTTTATATGTATATAAAAGTCCATGACACTGAAAAATGACAGAAAACTTGGTACTTTAGAAATTGAGGCTTTTGTTCTTCTCCAGGATAGCTGATGCTTTTTATACCTAGCATACATAAAATTTCAGTTTCCTAATATTAAACTGTATGTGGCAACTATAAGGTGGTATTTAAGCACTTTTCATTGTAATTTTTAAAAACTTAATGTTTAGAAAAGCTAGTTGAGATTGAACTCTTGACTGTTAATTTATTCAGCTAATAGTTTTTAGAATGCCTATCTTATGATAAAAATCCCCCACTATGTTCTGTGGTCAGGACATACAAGATAGACCCTGGGATTTGGGAGTTGGAATGGTAGGCAGACAGGGAAGACTGCTCCGAAGTATACCTGAACTTAGTCTGGAAGAATGGGAGTTAGGTCAGAGAGAGGTAGGCAGGTGGTAGAGGATGCTCTAGGGCACTGGTGGCGAACCTAGCCACAGCAGGTTATTTATATCATTGAAAGTTGTAAAAGGTTTGCCCTCTCTGCTCTAGGGCCACATTGAGGGGAGGGTTACAGACAAAACATTATTCATGCCCATTTCCAGTTAGACTCCTCTGAAGTTGTGCCCAGTTTAAATTACTGAATCGTAAGAGAAGTGTGTAGTGTAGGAGGTCTTTATTACTATACCCAGTGTCTCCTTCCTCATTTTTGTGTTTCCCAGCCCAATTTGTTTGATTTACCATAGCTGTAATTTTAAAGGGCAGAAATGCCCATCATTTTACGTGTAAGGGAGAAATAAAACACTCAAAGAAGTTCAAGCTGTGCTTACTTATTTGTTAAGGCCAGCCCTTTTTTTTTGACTTTGTGAGACAGGATCTAACGCGGTTCAGGCTGAGTTTAAACTCACTATGTAGCTCAGGTCAGCCTTGAACTCATGATGAGCCTCCTGTGTCATCCTCCTGAGTGGTGGGTGGTATTACAGATGTGCACCAGCACAGCAGGCACAAAGACTAACTTTTTAACGATGTTAAGGAATAATGGAAAAGTTGCTATTCATAAATAACTGGATTACTATATTCTGAGCTACTTTTCCTATGGGTCTTCAGAATTAGTCTTGATGTGCTTATATTAGTTCATTTTGTAGGGTTCAAGAGGTACCTTACTTAAGTTGGTTCTTTCCTCTTGACCTTGTGCATGTATATACTAGAAAGTTAAAAGCCTAAATATCATCAGAACAGAAAGTACAATGTATATTTGATATCTGCCCCTTTCCCTGACCAAGCTTTTTTTGTAATTTTAGATATACATAATGATAACATTCATGAGAGTTTGTATCTGTACATGATACATCTTGCTGCTGCTTTTTCCCATTCATTCCCTTCTCTCCGTTCAGCCCTCGCTTCCGCTCTTTATTTACAAAAGCTTTGTTTTCATTTTTTCCTCTTATCCTTTCTTTTCTTCTTTTTTTTTTTTTTT